>CM031239.1:873543619-873679572 GCA_018340775.1 Taxus wallichiana var. yunnanensis | reverse complement strand
TGTCGATGCTTGGCTGAGCAAGTAGACAGAGTGAAATAATGAGGCCGTCGATTTCCCGCCAAAGACCCTCGACAGTGCTGCCAGAGATAAGCCAAGGCCTAAACATCAAAGGGAGGATCACAAATATAAGCTACGTAACCACACCAACTAGACCCGTCTATCAAGATTTGCAAAGAATCAAGATATTAGTGTCGAATTGGTACTTTGAAATGACGTAAACAAAACAAGTGACACTCTTTAATGTTTGGATCATTGTTCAAATTTAAACCAAGTCAAAGTATACTAAGGATGTGCTAAAATGTGTGCAGCCAGTAACGCCACAAGGTGGATATTTAGATCATGTTTACGAAAACATTACGTAAGTATCTTAATTGTGTTGAGGAAATGTGAACAAGGTAACATCAAAGGGATCAAATGATGAACCAATCCTAACTTTATAAATATTATCTTGAAATCAAGATCAAAGGACTATCAGAAGATACAAAAATGTACTTGTGCACTTTAGACATTTAACAACCTAGCCATAAACATGGATGGGCGTAAAAAGACAAAAGTGGTGAATATCATCTTTGATAAGAATCATGAGGTATGTTTCCTTATCACCCCGAAAATGGGCAACGAGAATTAAAGGGTATAGGTCAAAAGATGAAAATAAACTAAGCATCACTTGGGTAGAGTTTTGCCTCGTCCGAAGGTGAGAATGAAACCGAGATAAGTGATACATCATTTAATTCCATTTAAAAGACACTTAGTTATAACTTATATTGTCTCTTTTCCTTGTTCGAAAACAAGGTTCAGACTCCAAGTAATTCGTCACTTTGTGATGGCTTGGCGAACAACCGGACTAGTAAAGTGGGCTCTAAGACAGAATGGCTTCCCTAATAAGATCTCTCAACTAGGTGTCACAAGTTGTCTAAATGTGAGCTTGATTTACCCAAAGAGTCCCACCGATTGATTTAGGAGTATCTTGGCTTTACTTTACCCCTTCAAATATGATGAGAAAATAGCGTGTTCACGCATATTCTCACTGGGTTGTAATCACGAGACAACTTTGACTCTAACTTGCAGTGTAAAATCTAGTCAAGTGGGTAAGCGGAGTGCTTCCTGTTTCATTCACAAGGTTACTCAATGATGGATTACTTTAGGGTTCCTGGAACCACCCCCATTGTTATAGCTTAATGCGTTATGCCAAAGGGTTTATGTTCTAGTTGAGCAAATAGGGACATACCCTTTTCTGAAACCTGCAATACAATGTGAAGTGAAATGGTGTGTTTTTTATCTTGTTTAACTTAATGTGGTTTTAAGTAGCACACCATTTGGCAACCTGTATGAAAACACGTATTAGAAGGTTTTGGTTTGTCTTGAATTCTCCTTTCTTTGACAAGTGTTAGGCCCTACATGCAAAGGAGTTAGTAATTTTCCATCAAATAAGAAAGAGATTTTGCACGTTGTTTTGATTCCTAAGATCACCAAAAAGGCACGAAGGAAGAGCATACACAACACGGAAAACTCAACTAAAACAAGTTTATGGAAAATAATTTAAGTGTTTTGTAAAAGGAAACTCATTTTAGAAAACTTTGACAAGTTAATTCATTTTAAATCTTAAATTGAAGTGTTTTGGAAGTAAAATAGAAGGTTTTTGAAATGTTTTTATTCCCAAGATCACCTAGAAGGTGCGAGGGAAGAGCATACGCATTTCAAAGGACCCCTAAAAATGAAAAATGTGAACACTCAACTAAGTTAGCATAAAAATATGAAGGAAAAGAAACACTCGTAAACCACTGTCGAACCCCTGTGAGAAATTTTAAAACCAAGAATATTAGAAAATTCCATAAATCTATTTTTAGCAAGTTTTTCAAGATTTTTAGTATTTTGCATTTTCGGAGGTCTCCAGGGAACTTTGGGAGTTTGATGATAGAAGTAATGATACTAAATTTATATTAATTTTATAACTTCCCTCACAAATTTCACTTTGTTCTCTTTCGACACCTATTCAAACTTCGAAAACGGGTCAACGGGTCAAAAGATATGACCAAAACTAGGAGCACTAAAAATCATATGAACAAATCCAGATCAAACAAAGATGCTTGTGCCCCCTTCAAGGTGTATGCACACCATTTTAGGCATGTGCACATGGGTTTGGTAACATGTGCCACTCTATATAAACCTAGTGAATCACAGGGTGCATGTGCTACTGGAGAGATGCCTACGCTTAGGGTAAGTGAGCCTACGCCAAAGAATATGTGTCTACGCTAGTGAAGAAAGAAATGGTTAAAACTATGACAAACGAGGTGTGTGCACTTTGGAAAAGGGGTGCTTGTGCCAACAGCAAAAGGGTGTATGCACCATGGTTTGGGCATGTGCGTGCTTGGTAAAATTTTTTTGACAGAGGGTCAAGAATACATAGGGTTCTTATGCATGGGTTTGGATACTGTGCACCTGTAAAAAGACAAGTTATAGGGTGTCCGCTTACCATTGTGACAAGGGCGTGTGCACCATGATCCGGGTGTGTGCACCTTCTTTAGGGTAGCTAGGCATGGTTTTGGGTACCTTGCCCTCTCTGCTAAAAATATGCAGACTGAAGGTGCATGTGTTGCGCGAAAGGTGTATGTGCCCTTGCATGAAAAACCACCAAAAATACGAAAAATGAAATTTTAAAAGTGTCAACAGTTAGAAATTAGCCATTAAATGTAGTTTCTAGCATAAACTTAACAAATAAACATGAAAATGAGGGTTAACTACATAAAACCTAGCTAAAAATCTCAAGGTAAAATATTTAACCCTATAAAAACATGTAAAAAGTTAGAAAGCGAAATAAAAGCTTTAAAATGACTCCATTAATGGAGAAAAGACTTCAAGTCCCATCGAGCATGCCAAATGTATTCAATGGAAAAGTTACAAAGCTATGGAATGAGGCTAAAGAACCTCAAATATTAACTAACTCAACCATGCACCATGAGATAAGAGCTAAACAAGATTTAATCATATACATGAATCATAACTTTGACAAAAACATCAAAACCTAGCATATATACTACTCTCTACTCTTTAGATCACTGATTAAACATTAAAACTAAGAAGATCAACTTAGCAATCAAAGGTGTGATTAGTTGTTTATGGTTTTCAAGATTTCAAGAATGGAGTCTCACCATTAATGGCTTCAAGGCCAATGGTTCTCTCCATATTACTCAAAACATGGTTTAAGGATGCAAATGGAGGTGTTAGCTCAATAATGGAGGAAGGCAAGATTTAGATCAAATGTCTAATTAGCTTAAAGCTAATACAAATGAGATCTCAAATCTTTCTTAGACTTGTCTCAGATTTTATAAGTTATGTAAAGTTGGGTCTTTGAATGGGTGGGCTTAGCCTTGTATTTATAGTTTTCCACTTGGGAGAGTTTGAAATTTGGGTGCATGTGGGACTAAAGTCTAAAAGTACTTTAGAATTAGGAGCTAAGTAAACATGCTTTAGACTAGTTTAGCTAGGATTAGACTATTTAAACTCGATTTGCAAGTGATTAGAGACTCATTGAGATTTGGGAGGGGAATCTAGTTAATCAATTGTGACTTATAGATAACCTAGGAAGCCAATAGAAGTGATCTAGAGAGAACTAGGAGGTTCTGAACAATCAAAAGGAGGAATTCTTAGCTAATAAGAGAGATATTAGCCCAATTAGATGTTTATAAGAGGAATACAATTGAAAGAGGTGTCACAAATTGGCATCCGAGAATGGAGCGAAGAGTGGGAAATTAACGAAGTGTTGTCAATCAAATTGAATTGGAGGAAATGCTAGGTGGAAGCATATTTTAGGTGTCTACACAAACAAACATTTACTTTTCTTAGTTCACTTACCTCTTTCTACATGCATGGTAATGGTATTCCTCAATCGTTGAATATCATATTTCTTTTGCAAGTGATAGGACTCGTAGATTTAAATAAATAACATTCAATGAATGTAATTTAAAACAATAAGAATTTAATATTATTTTTAGACTAAAAACCAGTAAATACTAAAATTGAATTCCAACAAAGATGATGTGAAATTAAAAAATCTCAAAATTGGATTCCAATAATAGTAAAATTGAATTCCAATATTTCATATAAATAAAACCAATATAGCCAATTTTGGTTTTTAATCTAGATTGAATGTTATGTCCAAATTTAATGAAATGTTGGTTTAAATCCCATTGATTGAGATTGATAGTGCATCTCCATCAAGATGAGACAACTCAAAATATTTAGCCTCCTTACAAACCTTTAGTATATATGGCCCACTCCAAAGTTTATCAAAATTTGAATGGAACCACTGGTTTAGCTTTTTCAGCATCCCATTTTAAGACCAGATCACCCACTCAAAGATTTGAGCTCTAGCCTTTCTTTCAAACCATTGCTTGGTTAATTTCTTATTATGTTCAAATATGATCATAACATAATTCCTTAGTTCTTCATGTTCAACTTATTCCGCCATTCTGATTTCTCTTTGGTTTGTGCCCTTAAAATCTTTTAGTTGTGTGCACTCTAGTGAAGGAAATTTTAAGGAAAAAGGAATCCTAGCCTCCTTTCCATAGAAAATATTATAAGGTGAAGTACCAATTACCTTTTTTCATTATGATTCTATCTATCCAGAGTGCGCATAAGACCTTTTTGTACCACTTTGCCTCTAGTTGATATTCATTGTTTGCTTCATGATTCTAATCAAGTTCTTACAAGTAGACTCAACTAAACCATTACCTTGAGGGTAATAGTTGGAAGATTTATTGAAGTATATTCCAAGAATAAGGGCCCAATCAGAAATTTTAGTAACAAGGAAGGATTTTGCATTATCATAGATAATGGTTTGAGAATTCCAAACCTTGTTACAATCTCTTGAGAAATTCAAGGATGACTAACTCAGTTTCTTCCTTGAGTGTGACAACTTCTATCCATCTGGTGAAATAATCCATTGTTGTTAACACCCACTTGTGACCAATAGTTTAAGGAGGTTTGATCATGCCAATGAATTCAAGACCCCATTACGCAAAAGGTTGTTTTTCTTAGATTGGATGGAGGGAAGCGCTGTCAATTTCTTTATGCCTACAAAAAAGTACATTCTTTACATTTCCTGACCCATTTGTTCACATATGTAAAGAGGTTATGCCAGATATCTTGCTTTGATTATCTTCATTGTTTTTACTTTGCAAAGAAGTTTCCACTAGAGAATCCATTGTGAAATTATTCTAACACTTTTTTGGCCTATGTTTCATTAATACATCTTAAGCGAAGACAACGTCAATGTTTCTTTTGAAGAGAGCACCATCAATCAATATATATGGAATATATTGCAGCCTCAAATGGATTCTCTTTACTTTACTTAGACCAGGAGGGTATGCCTTAGAAGAAAGGAATGTTTCCATGATATCCATCCAACTTGTGTGCGTTAGGGTTTTCATTTTACATAGATTCGATTGCAGCACGAAGGTTCCTTTTCCAAGAACATAGAATTGTCTTGATCATTTTGCGCATCCTTAGCGAGTTGCTTGCAAAAGAATGTTACCTCTAACCAGATTTGTGGCTTTGATATTCACATCATACTCCATGATTTTTGTCACCCATCTAACTCTTTTCTCATTGATTTTTCTCCCATAATGAAGTTTCTCACACTTGAGTGTGAGACGAGGACTTTGACACGATTTGTGGTGAGCACACTCTTGAACTTATTCAACACGTGCATGATGGAAAAGATGTGTTTTTCCATGTGATTGTATCTAAATTCATAATCATTTAGTGTTTGACTAAATAAATTCACCGGTTGCTCCAGTATTTGGTTATTATCTTGTGTCAAGACAACGACAACACTAACATCAGCTCCATATGCATAAAGGATGAAATCCTTAGATTAATCTAGATTGATAAGTTTTGGGGTGCGAGAAATTTATTTCTTGATCTTGTTGAATATTTAGTTTCCTTTTGTTGTCCACTTGAAGACTGTATCTTTCTTGAGCATGAGGGTGATAGGCCTAATCAAACTGCAAAGTTAGGAATGAATCTCCTAACAAAGTTGATTTTTCCTAGGAATGATTGCAAGACCTTCTTGTGCATTGACATAGAGAGAGAGGATGGTTGATATTATTTCTAGATCAATAACAATGCCATATTTTAAAATCACATGGCCTAAAATATTTCCCTGCTTGATAAGAAATTCACAATTTTTATGGTTAAGAGACACTTTATAAATTATCTCGCACCTCTCAAAAAATTCTCTAGATGCATGATGTGATATGTTCTCTTCTTTAAAAATATGGTTATGTCATCCAAGTAAACTAGGATGAAATCATTAAATTATAATTTGAAGGAAATGTCCATTACTCTTTGAAAGGTGGCATCTGCATTTGAAAATCCAAAAGTATTTTATGATAGGAATGTGTTCCCTATTTGGTTGTAAATGTAGTCTTAAATTGATCCTCTTCCTTGACCATGATCTAATTAAAACCTGAGTACCCATCCAACATAGAAAACCTTTGTGCGCTTTAGCCATAATGCATGCAAAATATGCTCCATGGAAGGAAAAGATAATGATCCTTTAATGATGCCTTGTTCAAATATCTGAAATCAACACATAGTCTAATTTTATGATTTTTATTTCACACAAGAACAAGATTTTCAACCTAAGTATAGTACTTGATAGGAAAATAATTTTACCTTAATTAGTTTGGATAACTCCTTCCTCATGAGGGGCTTTATCTTAGGGTTGAAATGCCTTTGATTTTGTCTGATGGGCTTGATGTTAGGATCAAGGTCAATGGAGTGTTGAGAAACACTTGGATCAAAATTTTGAGGTCTTCATAGTCCCATGAAAATATGTCACTATATTTTTGACACAATGATATGAAGGCCTCCTTTTTCCTCTTGTGCAGTAAAACCTTTCCAAGTAACAACTCTTTACGATTGCACAATAATGAATGACTGGAAGTCTTTTTATGTTGCGCACATGTTCCTTTCTTTTCCTTTGAACTTGTCATCGGGAGTGAAAATTTTGTCTAAGGTGACCAATCCTTTGGGTAACTTTTATTTCTTCAAGTGTATCATTTGATCACCATAACTATCATACAAATCAAATTACAATTTTGAAGAAAAATCAACCCCACTTTGGATGAACTCGCACAATTTGCGCATCATTGTCAAACACTTGTCAGTTGGTTTCATTGTCCAGAATAGATGGCTTGACCACCATCTTGATGTGTTGCACATTTCCTTGAACAATATCCTTGGTTGGTGAGAACTTTGAACCAAGGAAAACCATATGATCAACTTATTTTTTCAATTTCATTGGCACCACCTGCAGATTGAGAGCATCAAAGCTCTCCAATAGGTCCCAAACTCTATGTTTATAAGCCTTAAAAATATTATTCTTTGTTGCGCACTTGTTTGTGACCTAAGGGATGACCAATTCAATATCCCTAAAGATCTGCAATGCCTTGATTTGTTTCTTTTCAAAAATAAGAAGACCATGCACCAATGCTTCATATTTTGCTATATTGTTAGAGCATGCAAACTGCAGCTTGTGCATGAAGAAGAACTTCTCATCCTTAGGAGAGATGATAACAACACTGCGCTTATGACATTTCTACTTCTAGAACCATCAAATAAAATCTTCTATAGTCCATAAGTTTTATCTTCATTTTCTTTCTTGAGCGTTGTAGGCGAAAAGTGGCTTCTTCTTCAAGAATGGAATAGGTTCCAAGACCACTTTAATAGTTGTATCATAAGAATCAAGTTCATAATGCTCCTTGCCCATTCATCTAGTAAAAGATCGGGTATGGAAGTAGGAATAGGCTACTCTTCCGAAACCGACTCTTGTTCTTAGCCTTCTTAGATTAGGCAATTCAATTGGAGAGGAGGAGGATCATGTCAGGATGAGGGGTGAAAAATATATTCACCAAGTTAATTAAATGTAAAGTTAAACATTATAAAATAAATGTAAATGTAACTATACAAATATTATAAATTAAATAATACATAGAACACAAAACACCACATCTAAATGGGTAAAAACCATGGAGAATAAATCCACTAATGAGAAACTTTTACATCCACCAGTCCAGTAACTCCCTCCTCACTTTTATTCCTTGTATTTACCAGGATTTACCTTCATATTCCCTTGGAATATTATTTTATCAATTGATCTAAATTGACATCTTAAATATGACCTAAGATCATATTTAAATAACCCAAAGGGTTATGTCCTTCTTAAGTGACGGGGCACACCTGATTTAATTAGTTAGTTAATTAAATTAACCAACCACCTAATATAAAGTTTATATTTAAATAATAAGAATATAGTTTATTCTATATTATTTAAATATAAACTATATATTATGATACACTTAATATTATAGTTCTAACACCCCCCTTAATATTAAGTGGGGATCGGTGGAAGGAGGTGACGCAGCTTACACCGGACATCTGTGGCTCAAGATTTCTAAAAATCTGAATGGAAACAAGGAATTCAGGGGTCCTTCTCCCACAAAGTCACAGGCCCGAGGGTTTGGCAAAACCGGCTTTGGGTCAAGCTCACGACATGGGGTCTCTATTGCTCCCCTCAACGGAGAAAATGTAGTTTGGCAGAGTGGCGGATCTGATTCGATTCCTACACTCTTTCCTGAAGTGCTGAACCAGGGAGGTGGGAGGGATACAGTTAATGGGAGATCCAGTGGTCCCTCCTTCACCGATATACTATCTAAATAGTCAAAGAATACTGTAAAGACTACTATGAAGCCTGCTGAGAAAAATCCATGCATTACCTTCGGAGAGGAAGTCCTTGAAACAGAATCTTTCTATCAAGAACATGCCTTAATTTGTAGATTCGCTGGACTTTGGCCTAGTTTACCAGTCCTACACGAATGGATCTCCAAAACTCTTGGATCCCGCTTCTAGGAGGAAGGTTAGATCTCTACCCATGTGCTAAAGGTATCTTCATTGTTGCTTTTGAATCCATAGATGATAAGGTTATCATTTCTAATCAGCTTTGGCTCTGCCAGAAAAATACCTTATTTTAAAACCCTGGTTCCCATCTTTCAACCCTCTCACTGAATCTTTCTCACGCAAACCGATTTGGATCAGATTACCCCACCTTCCTCTGTAATTCTGGGATCAAAAATGTCTGATAGCCATAGGCAATACATTGGGCAACATCATTAACATAGACTCCCAAACCTCTGAATTCACGCATACAACCTATGCAAGAATTCTTGTTGAGGTTGATACCTCTAAGGATCTTCCAGCTCATATTGAGCTAAAGGTGCAAAATCGAACTTGGACCAACCTCTGGACTTCGAGGGCATACCTTTTAGATGTAGGAATTGTTTCTCTCTGGGACATTCTGCTGTTAATTGTGAAATGATAAAACACAAAAAGGAGAATGCTAACTGGTGGAAAAATGCTCTCCCGGAACATTTGAGATTCGATCCTCTGAATATCCCTGTTGCTGAGAAGGAAGACATATTGGAGTCGGTCCCTGAAACTCCTTTGAACGAGCTCAAAAACCATGCAAATAAAGAGTCATCTGGGGAGGAGACACAGAGCATCGGAATTACTGAAACAAGAAAGTTCACAGCGGATAAGGAGAATATTCCTAGATCTCATTGCTCATACAATAATTTTCAGCCAATTAAGGATTCTGAAGTTCTCATTCCTTTACACAAATCTATGGATGAATGGATTACAGTTCGTAACAAGAAGAAAACTGCTCGAATTGAAAATAGTAGTAATTAATTGGAAACAATAGTAGAATGGTTGTTGGTCTTTTATGTAGCTGTTGGGCAGCTGTTCTGTGGTTTAGGTGTTGTTTAGTTGTTGTTTTTTAGCTGTTTTTCAGCTGTTGGTTTGTTATTCTGAGCTTCTCTTGGTAGATTGTTTTCTGCCGTTGGGCTTATTGTTCATATCTGGATCTGATCCTCTTTGGTTATGTTACTTTGGCTATATCTGGCTTTTGAGTCATGTTGTACAAGGGTATAGTCCCTTTCAAAAAACTATTTGCCAATAATAATTAAAAAAAAATATTAAGTGGGGATCCATATGCCAACATTACTTGTTTGTACAACAAGATTTACAAATCCATAAACCCTAAAGGTTTAGGCTAGCACATGTATTTGTGAGACTAAATCTCACCATTTCTCGTGGAAATATTCTTATACTGCATCTCTAGGAGCCTTTTATAACACAAGGACCTCCTTTACAAATAGATGCACACTAGACTGTTATTTTCCTATAAACTCTATTAGTTTACTTGTAAAATCTATTAGTTTACATAGATCATACAAGATCTTTTTACAATGATTTTAAACCAGAATAGAAGTATAAAAGAGAAGGATTCAATCAATTGGTTGGTTGTTAGGAGGTGGCATTTCCATGCACACTCCCCTCAATGACAACTCTGAAAGGCCAAACATTGAATGGAACTTGCAGAACTTTGCAACACACAATGGCTTTGTAAACAAGTCTACAACTTGATCTTCATTCAGAAGTACTAGAGATCTATATCACCGCAGAGAACCTTCTTGCGAATAAAGTGCATATGTATCTCGATATGCTTCATTCTTTGATGTTGAAGCGATTTTTAAGAAGACCATGAATTATGCTTTCAATTGAATCTTCTAAATGTTGTAGTTGTTTCCATTCAACATTTGAGATTTATCAATTGAAAATTGATTAGACCCCATTTTTACATAAAATATAAATGAAAATAATTAATAAACAAGGATTAAAATAAGAGTTTTATAAAATTCCCATTTGACGTATTTTAATCCTTATAATCGAACATGATCAATTTACGCCAAAAAAATGAGTTCTGTTAATTGAATAATCTATACACGAATACGTTAGAATGATATCAAAACTTAAATTGAAATGTAAGTGATTTTTTTAGTTTTGTAACAAAATGATGACGAAAATTTTGTCATTGTATCATATCATTTTAAAATAAAAACGATACTATTTTACTATTTTTTACAAAATAATTTTTATAATTTGTTTATATTTTGAAAAAATAAACAAATAATTTATATATACATTTTTCGAAAGAAAAATTAATTTTAAAAAAATTGGAGCTCTTGCTCCTTATTAGGTAAGATTTTCTATCAACTTGGCCGAGTTGGCTAACTTGACTCGTGCCAGCTATCCATCAAGCTATTATTCCAATGTTATATCATTTAATTTCCAAATTATAACTATGTAAATTAACCAACCAAGCCACATATATTCCAGCCAACCTATTTAATCACCTGCGGTCAAGCCGCCATAGATACAAGTATGCATCCACAATCGAGCCGCTCACAATGAAACTGAGCTCAATACGAGTTGTGCCCGTAAGGGCTTGCAAAAAATGGGGTGGTATGACCAAAGAACCCGTTATGTCGTCTCCAATGTAAGACTAATCCCTCGCAAAGGAAAACCGGGGGTGTTCGCGGATGGTAGAGTGGATGGGGGGTCCCGAGGACACGTAGCGAGTGTGTGTGAGGGTCATGAGTGAGTAGGATGTGCCAAGTGGCACAAGGCTAGGAGGGGTGCGGTTTGGAGGGGGTCGTCCCCATATAAGTTTGCATATATTTTTTAATATATGTTTTTGTTTTAATATATGTGGTCGGTAAGGTTTTTAGGTTAGATACTTAGGTTTATATAATTTAGTTTTAGGTTTATATAAACCATAGCCTTATATTATTTTTCTACACACACACACACACACATATGTGTGTATATATATATAAACTACGAAGATTTTATAAAAACTATACAAATATTATAGTTTGTATTTAAACTATAGGTGCAAATAATTTACAGAGGCCCTTTCCAAGACATGGAATAGGGGTTCGAGTTCACAGTGAAAATGTAAAAACATATGTATTACCAGGGGACAAGGATTTTACTTGACCAATGGAAAAATTTAAAGGACCTATTTTCTTAAATCTTGTCTCCCCATGTAAACTCGAGTTTCACTTTGGATTTTTACTTTTCCCTTTTTGATTTCTTGAATTCCCTGCACACTATATAAACTATATAAAAATATTTCAAAAATTTATAGCCCTTACCTTAGTTTTCGTGGCTTGTAATTCCCGAACATGGGTTTTTACACGCAGTTAAAAATCTCGAATAACTTTCCACTTGTGTAACCAACATCATTTTTTTTACTATGCAAAGGGGGAAGGGGGTTAAATAACATCCCAAATAATTTAACCACCTAACTTCCCAACCATTACAACCTTAGGTTATTTAGGATTAATTTAATTTATTAATCCCACTCGTGGTACCATCTTGTGTTAGGATGAGGGGTGAAAAATATATTCACCAACTTAATTAAATGTAAAGTTAAACATTATAACATAAATGTAAATGTAACTATAAAACTATTATAAATTAAATAACACATATATTACAAAATGCCACCTATAACGTGGAAAACCCCTAAATGGGTAAAAACCATAGAGAATAAATCCACTATTGAGAAACTTTTACATCCACCAGTCCAGTAACTCCCTCCTCACTTTTATTCCTTGTATTTACCTTCATATTCCCTTTTGGAATATTATTTTATCGAGTGATCTGAATTTGATATCTTGAATATGACCTAAGGTCATATTTAAATAACCCGAAGGGTTATGTCCTTCTTAAGTGACAGGGCACACCCCAATTTAATTAGTTAGTTAATTAAATTAACCACCTAATATAAAGTTTATATTTAAATAATAAGAATATAGTTTATTCTATATTATTTAAATATAAACTATATATTATGATACAATTAATATTATAGTTATAACATATCATATGTCTCAACATGATAGGAAAATATAGGCTTAGCTTGTATGGTAAACCTGGTACCATACCTTATTCTTAAGAGCATATGAGACCAATCTGATGACAAGTAACCACCCACTTTGGCTATGAAGTATCTTGATAGGAAAATGGAAAATAATGGAGGCAATTCAATGATTGACACATCTTGAGTTATGGTTAGACTTGGATAAGAATGAAGTGTTGACTCAAGATCCTTGATGATTCCTTGATGCTAATAATGGAGCCATCAAGTTACAAGACTCCATTAGAGATAGGGTTATACTTAAGACCTATGACATCAACAATTTTTTAAGCATGACAAAAGAATAGCCCACGAGTCAATCATAAAATTGTGAACAAGATGTTTACCTACTATCAAGGACATGTATAAGGGTGGGGTTTTAACGATTTTTCTTACTTGTTTCTCCTCTTCTTGAAAATTATTAACAATAGCTTTAGTTCTTTGATAGTTGGATCATCTTGAGGGAGCTACATAAGAGATTTATGTAGGAGGCCATGTTGAGATGGAATAGCCAAAACATCCCACATTATGACATTTACATTTGTTTTCTTCATTTGGTCCACAATGTTGAATGGAAGGCCCATAGACTTGTGAATATGAGGTGCAACATCTTTTCTTGATTGTTCGTGTTGGAGGAGGCATCCTTAGTTGAGCAAAGGCTTGACCTACCAAATAAGCTCACACAACTTCATTTGCAACCATGCGTGGAACCTTAGCGCTTGAACATGTGTGCTAGGAATATTGGGTGGATTAGAACCATCCTTTTGTTTATGAATTGGGTCAGTATGATTGAAATAAGTTGAAGGTTGTCGACGCTAGAGTTAGCAACTTGGACCTTGTATTGTTAAGAACTTGTGCTGCGCGATGCATTAGAGTTATCCATGGCTTGATTCATTGCGTAGAAGTCTTCAACCCAAAATAAAATAAGGTTGGTCTCGTGAATGAATTCCGACACTTCTTCATTATCAAGTTCACTTGTGTTCATGGATGGCTCACAATTGGAAGTATTCGGATCATGAAGGCTTGCACGCGTAGGGGCATTTGTGTAGCTATACCGACCGTGTGGCAACTTGCATGGGAAGCACCACTCGATTCTTGAATCATGGTGTTCGGTATTGAACTAATGTTTTTATTGAGCTAGGTGAAGGAAGAGATTGTGTAGGAGCAACTATATAAGAGGAAGGTGAGCGTTATGACCCTATCATATCTCATTCTATTGATTCTACCCATACTTCTAATTTGTATATTAATTTCTAAAGGGTTGATGGCTTTGATTGAATCCTTGATTAGATTTATTTCTAAAGGCTTGCACTTTTTGCTTCAGCAAATATATAACTTTTTTAGAGAGATTTCTAATCAAGGCCTTCATTTATTCATCTTCTTTACGATTTTGGGGAGAGTAGGATGTGGAAGCAATGGGTTGGGAACTCTATTCAGAATGGGGCTAATGGAAGGCTAAGGTATTTGAGGAAGTTAAAGAAACAAAGGAATAGGTAATCTAAGGGCCATTTTATCATCTTGGATTAGGAAATTTTATGCCCTAACGGCCATAGGATAGGCATCGAAAAATTTCACATCACCCATAGATTGTATCATAACAATAATATCATAATTTAATGCTCTTAAGAAGTAAAGAAAAGCACCTTGTGGGGTTTGTATTAAGAGAAGAGAAATTTTGTCCCATGTTTTCTGAAATTTGAAGTTGAAATCAACCATGAGCTCATTGGGAGCTCTCTTGATGGTTGTCAATTGTTCTAACAAAGAGATATATTTTGCATTTTCCTAAAACTGATTGCAAAGTGTAGTGTCAAGCTCATCCCAATTGTGAATAGAGGCAAGTCTTAAGTTTATGTACCATTGAAGTGCTTTACCTTTGAGTGAAGAAGCTAGCAACCTTACAACTACATCATCTTCTATAACTAGATGAATTGAGAAGACATTTGCAATGTCCTAAATGTGATCAATAGGGGTAGTTTGATTCCCTCCAATTAAAAAATGGAATACTTTTGAGTGTAACCACTGGTATATCATGTTGCATGCAAGAAGGGCCAAAGGACTACCACCATCGAAGCTGAAAAAGGGAAGATTTATCTGCTAGGCCATGAAGATAATGGGTCATAGGACTGGACACGTACACAAAAGGTTTTCCAGAGGAGGAGTGGAAATTACTTTGCGCATGGGAAATGGGGATCTACACTTGATTCTACATCTTATTTTTCTTGGGACAATCTGCATATATTCAAATGCCTCACCAAGGTTTGCACAGACATGTCTGGTTTAAATCCTTCTCATGATAGAGGTGCGTTGACCATGGAATCAATAGATCTGGATTTTGGGAGTCACCAAATGTGTTGAAACAAGTCTCCAAAGGTTAGAAATCACCGAATCACACACCAACTTAACAATGGTGAAATTTTATCTTTCAATACCGGTCCCATCGGGCGTGCCATAACCAAGCTGTTATAGCTCAAAATTGCACCCACACCTAAGTCATGAAGATCCAAGGGTTTGAGGCAACATGGGACTATCTCCAAGTTTTGGGACATTGCACTTAAGACAAAACTTTGGAGAAGGTTAGCTTACTTTGCTTATCTCTACTATTATAACTATTCTTAGGAAGATAAATGCAACTATCTAACTCTACTCTAAAATTACAAGGGACTAGTATGAGGAGGAGATGCATAAAACAAAATCTTAAGCTAAGGGAAGGTGATAGCACTAGAAAGAAAGGGATGAACACTCTCAAATGAGTGAAAACGAGGGAAAATGTGCAAAGGGAGGGTGGACGTGCATACCACACGCCTAAAACAACATCCAAGAGCCCATTTTCATGGAGCACAATAGAAAATGGACCTTGCAAGAGATGTAAAACATGCACAACATACCAATATTGCAAAGGAAAGGCAAGTAAATGCAATAAAAATGAGCTAGGGTAGAAATATCCACAAAACAAAATTTTATTGTTTAAGATGAATGCCCAATCGATTATCATGAGAGGGGAAGGAAAGAATCTACACATAGTGAGCCAAATCGAGACCCGCAACTCAAAATTCAAATAATACACTACTCTGAATAATGATCTTACAATCCAAGAGGGTCCAACCTTTACAAATGAGCATTATTCAACAATATATAGAAGAATGGGAGAGAAAAGGAGGGAAAAGAGAGGGAAAAATCAAATTTCTAATCATAACCACCAACAACATGCAATAAATGCCTACAACTCTATCAAAATTGCCTACCCACATCGCTTGCTTGTGGAAGAAGGAAAGGAGCCAAATCCCATGAAATCTAAGTGGTTGAGTCGACTAGAAGTGTGCATTAATGACATGAGTTGTGTTTTCCTATTTTCACCTACAAAATCTTGCCAAAATCCAATTTTGAAGAGTCTCAGTAGTGTATCCCACATCAAGATCTTTCCAATGAGATCGTGACACGAATGATTTTGAGCTCAGAGAGGAAGTTATGGTGATTTGAAGTTTTGTAGTGAAAGAGGAACACACACAGACAAGTGGTGCAATCTAATTGGCCGTGGGGTTGGCTGATTATCTATTTATTTTCCTCTCATTGTGTCGCACACACATTCGCCATAAGGATTTAGCGCATAGTTGGCACTTTTCTATTTGTCGTGTGAGCTGCACTTTATTTGATAAGTTCCCATAATTGGACATGTGGCACACTAGGATTAGGATTAGCATGTCGACTGTAGTCTTGGGCACATGCATGGGAGTAAGAGGTATAAGAAATCCACCATCGCGCATAAGAGCGTGTGTAGGGATATGAATAAGGGGTGCACATTTATTAAGGCATGCAAATATGCAACGAAAGCGTGGGTGTCTAATAAGGGGAAGCACAAGAACTTTAAAGAAGGTGGCACATGAAGCCTACCAAGGAAAATAACATGTGCACAAAAATGATGTGTGGAAGGAAATGCAAGCACGTGAGGAAGGGAGCACAAGGGAAGAATGCAAACAGGAATGAGTGCATGAACAATGGTGCGTGGGACTTGGGATGAAATACATGCACAAGAAAAGCATGTCGAGGACTCAAGAAATGGAAGGTAAGTCCACAAAGCGCACATGTTAGAGCGCATAATTATCGAGGAATGAAAGCAAATGTGTGAAAGAGTGTGTGCAAAGGGGAAATGAAGGGAGAAAGTGGAATATAAGGAGGAAAGTGATAGTGCACTAAAGATATATGAAAGGAAGTGACTTTGAAAGAGGAAGAGCAAGGGAAGTGCACAAGGGTGCACGCGAAGAATCGCAACCAAGGAAATGCACCAAGGAAGAAAACCAATGGCACACTTAGCCTAGAAACTTGATGTCGAGCCATAATGGAACCACAAGTTGTCTAAATAACCAAGGAGGGGTTATTTTAGACAATAAGGTCCAAGATGATGCATGACATAACTCACATGTTCTCATCAACAAGAAGCAAACCTAGTTAGTCACATTGAATACATATTATAGAGGTATTCCTACCATTTAGTGCAACCACATTCATTCCTATCTTTTCTTTTTTGTATTTCAGTAGTTGCTTCATTATATGTGTGTGTGTGTACATACATGTATGTAAATATGTGTTTGTACATACACACAAAGACACATGCGTGTATGTATGTATGTGTATGTGTATGTGTATGCGTATGCACACATACATACATACACACATACATATATGCATACATAAATACACACACACACACATATACACATGCATACATTGAATACATAATCTAGAGGTATTCCTACCATTTAGTGCAACCACATGCATTCATTCCTATCTTGTCTTTTTTGTATTTCAAGAATTGCTTCATTATGTGTGTGCATGTACATACATGTATGTAAATATGTGTTTGTACACACACACATGTGTATGTATTTGTATACACAAATACACATATACATAGAAAAACCCACATATACACATGCACACCCACACACACACACACACACACACACACACACACACACACATGTACACATTTTTTATTTGTTTGTAGTAACACATGTTTCCAAACATAGAAGCACACATGCTGATTACAAGATCTTCACAACCACTTGAGAGATAAGGTGATCTCACTCTCCTTTGACTTTAAGCCCGCTTATGCTCCTTTACTAACTTCGAACTATCAAAAGATGGTGAGGTAACTACGAAAAAAATTCTTCGTAAGTCTTTATTTGTATTTATTTATATATGTATACAAACACAATTATCAAAGAGATACCACCTAATTGTTACGGTGTTAGTGCATTTATGTGTTTATAGATTATTTCTATGCTTTTAGGATTTAAATGGCATGTGTTTCTTGTGTTGTCCGTTCGTTGTCTTGTTCACTTGTGGCTTTTCCACCCTTTTAGCCTCATTTTCAATTTTTTTGCAGTTTCCTTTCTCCCTCTTCATTGCTTCCTTTCTCTCCCATGGTTTTCTTTCTCTTCCCTATTTTTTGATTGGGTAATGACTTGTTTTGTATGGTAGGAATCTAGCTTGACTAGTTTTGCACTTATTATGTTTATAGTCACTACCCATTTGGGCCTCTTAATTAACCTTAAATTTGGTTTCCATAGGGTTTTCGATTCGCTTGTTGGATTTCCCTCACACATGTTCTTTGTCGACTTTCATACAAATAGGGTCCTAATTTTAATTTCAAGAATTTTATATATTCACAAGTGCATTAATGCATTTATGAATAAGTTACACACTAAAGTTACAAGGGGGAATCAATTACAAGAGTGATATTGAAGTTATAAGAGCATATAATCTATTATATTTCTAAGCATTGTTGTGCAAAAATGAAGAATTCAAACATTTACAAGTCCAAACACATTTAAATGATGGGGATTAGGGAGCTTGCATACAACAAATTAAATGTTGACTTGCATCGAGTGCTAATTGCAAATTTGTCAATAATGAGGGGCCTTATATTTATGGAAGGATAACACATGCCCTAGTTAAGCATCCCAATTTGTATGGCTTTGTAAGGAGTTGAGTCCCTATTGGGGTTTTAATGAAGGATATTAAGTTCCTTGTGATATGTGAGAGAAGCAAAGAAAGTGAGAGATGTTTTTGCATATTAGGAATGAAGTTTGGATTCACACAATAATATTTTACCTTTCTCAAACACTAATACTTTTGTTGCTTTCTACCAAAATTGTAGCCTTTACATTTCTAATCATTTTTGTGTTTTTATTCATTTTTATTTGTTGGGACCTAGTAATTGTTGTTTATTAGGTTCGTCTCCGTGAGGGTTAAGTCATCTTCTTATGTGGAACTAGCATCTGTCACTTTTCACCGACACTTATCTCCAAATTCTCACGGTCTAGATTGTCTATAAAATCACGATTTCTTAGTTATTAATTATTCTATAATATCCTATCCATGGTCTAGATTGTCTCTTATTTATACAAATTTTAGGTTCTATACTATGATTTACATATTTTATATGTGACAATGTGTCAGGGTAGTTTAATGCATTTGTTAATGTAATACGCTTTCTACATATACACTTTGCACTCATCTAAGGAAAGTTTTATTATAACTAATCTATACTAGCATGTTCCTTTTATTGACTCAAGAGAAAATCTAGAGCTATCATATCTCACATCCGAAACTTAGTATAATCTACGTCTAATCTCGAGCTCATGGTTCCCATAGTGCCTTCTTTCCTAGATAGACCCCGTGATATGCTTTATGATTCGTTTACTCACATATTGAAGTTTGCATTGGGTCCTTGAATTCCCTTGCAATAGGAAATTCTATGAATGATTCGAGTAAAGGCTATCTCAACCTTAACATTTACAACTATGTGTTGGACTTCTACCATTGAATTGCTACTTTAAGGAATCGATTTGTCGAAATGGTGAAGTGTTGTGGAAAATGACAACCCTTTATCCCATATTGATTGTGGGTAGCTCTATTAATGTCCAATTGTGGATAATTATACTTTATGCCATCGAAGCTTGTGGGACCCACACATGAAAAATTAAATGAAGTGTTGGGTTCATCTTGATGAGCAAGTGACATGTGGTATAACTTCGTTGCATGGTGTAAGGAAAACATGATGAAAGGAAATTCAAGCAAATTCGATCGCATTGACTTCGTGAAATAAGATCATGCCAGCAAGAGGATGTTATCGCATGTAGATCAATGAGATGAAGCAAGGATTAGCATCCCTATAATCAACTCCTTTCAAGCGACGAGACTGTGACATGTGGTAAAGTCTCATTGCACAAAAACCTTGAAATACAACCATAGTTCACCTTGGTAATGGAATCTTTTGTGAAATGAGATTGGGGCATGTGGAACCATCTCACTCCATGGAGCATTTTGAAAACTCGAACTTGAGAAAGAACTTGTGAGTACCGCCCTTTGTGAGCTAGTTATCGAGATCATGACACGTGGAATCATATTGTTGCACGGAGCAACGTGAGAAGTGAAACTTGAGAACAATAGATAACACACCACTTTGTGAGGCAAGTCTACAAAAACACGTGTAACATTCTCTTTGCTCCATAAATCTTGTTGATCTATCAAAACCTATCGAGAGTGACGACGATGACTTCTCTTACATATGAGATACCAATAAAATCACACAAAATTAATTATACTGATTCCTCTTTTTTGGTTTTTAAACAAAGGTATCTAAGTAGATGGATAATTTCCCAAGTAGCCAAAAGGTAATGATGAGAAGATTGAAGGTTCAAAATGCTTGTACCGTACTCAAAAGACACAAGCATACCTTAGTAGGTAGTGGGCAGAGAAGATTTGAGATTTGGGGTGAGGAAGAGACATGGAAAAGGGACGGTTTCACAAAGCTGTTTGGTGGTCATAAAACAAAAATAAAAACAGATGTGAGGTCATGTGATGTGATTTTGCGTATCTTTTTATGCTCACATGCGTGGACAAGCAATGCCACAATCTTTTCCAAATCCAAATCCTCCGTCCTCATTGTTGGGCGTTGCAAACAAAAGAAATTAAGAAAGAGAGAGAAAAATAGAATTAAAATTTGTTATTATTATCATTACTTACCATGCAATGCACGTTGTTTCCCATTTGTTTGTGTGAAGAAAATAAAAGCAATTTGCAGCGCAATAACATTATTCTAATAATTAGCGTTGAATAAAAAAACAAATTTCAAATCTAATAATGTTATTCTAATAATAATTAGCGTGCAAAAAGATTTTCTGACAGATTTTCCAACAATTTCACCAAGGTTCAGATTTACCATATGTTTTTCAGTTTTTTTGGATTCGGTAGAACTGCTTGGATTTTTATTTTGTGCTAAAAATTAGGAATTTATTGATGTAATTCATGAAAATTTCTCGTACCCACCTCCACCAGGGATTTAAACTTTCTTCGTATAAAACACTCTATCCGAAAATTGCCAATCTTGATTTTCCCAACCGAAAAATCTGGTCATCTCACACTTTGCAATCACATTTTCTTTGTTTCCACGCTCCTCCAAATCACTGGCTGATTTTGGCCAAGTCTTTTTGGAGATTCGAAACGCCTGGGCAATCTTATTATTTTGAGATTCTGTTGCTGTGCTACTTGCCCACTCTCTGCCACAAGATCTTCAGCCGTTTTCTTTTTCTTTTACTCTCTTGATTGAAGAAAGGGAGCAGTTGTTATAAAAGATTGTTTGGAGATTACAACAAGGCACTGTACAATGTATAATAAACAGAGCTGAGTATCAGAGATTGGTATCGGCATTTTTGGTTGGAAATTGTATCAGAGAAGATCATCACTGTTTCTTGGAGAATTCTTGGGATGAGTTCGCGAGAAAACAATTTCCAGTAGTTTCATTAGTTTTTTTTTCTGGAAGAGTACTATTGGGGGCAGGTTTACATCACCAGTTTTCTGTGTGAATTGAATAATGGGAAGAAATGACGGGGAGTGGGATTAAGCTCTCAGAACCAAATGGCCATCGAGGAAGAACAGCCCAGTACATCGCAATTCCATGTGCTTGCTGTGGATGATAGCATTGTGGACAGGAAAGTCATTGAGAGGCTGCTCAAGATCTCTGCCTACAAAGGTCATTTTCATCTTGATGTTAACCATCAATGGCTGATCCTTTCTTTTTATACTCTGTTTTCTGTTGGGCCCTTTGCACATATCTTTAATTTATGTGCCCTGTATTCTGTTAATTTGCATAATCCAATTTATTCTTGAAGAAGGGTCTGAAAGATTAGGCTTGAAAAGTGGTAAAGTGAATTGGAAACTGTTGTTTTCGGGATTTTTTTTTTTTTTTCCAGAAAATGAGCTCTATGGAAATAATCTGATCGTATCTTAGGGGAACTGTCAATCCATGTACAGAGTGGTGCCAGAATATTGCAATTGGATGCCGTATGTTGTTCAATATGAACTTTCATACAGTATTATGGACCCACTCCATTGATTTTCTGCTTTTCAAGGCGATTTTTTAGGTCATAGCCAAGCCACAGCTCAATTTTAGTACGAGATCCTAATGGCATCTCTCACTAATTGGCAATGCATACAACAATGGTTCTTTGGAAGGAACCTCCATAGATGAAAATTTGGAGCAATTTGCAAAATAATGGTGTCATGGCTGATGAAGTTTCCTGCTAGTCTACCAGGGTTCACATATCTGAATAAATTTGTAAATATGAAATTGGTGAGAGATGCCGTTAGGAAAAAGTTATTCCTAAAATTATTTGGGCTGGTGTTCGCCCCTTCTTCTGGCAGCAGCTCAAGATTTCCTATACGAACATTAAAAACCCATATCTTCCAACTGTCTGGTGAAGATCCAATTATTTATCATGGTTTTGTAATTTTTGTTATTGTGTGGTGAAGATCCAAATTATTTTTGTATGGTTTTGTATTTTTTTCCCATAAAAATCGAAGTTGTAGTCCTGTAGTCCCCTATATTTAAGTTTGAGGACTGAAGGTCAATGATGATTTCAGAGGCTGATTATTTGTTCTGGATTTTTTTGTTTTCAGTAACCACTGTGGAAAGTGGAAGAAGAGCTCTGGAGTATCTGGGCTTGGACGAAGAACACAACTCTGTAAATATTGATGTATGCAATTGTTACCTAACCCTAATTTAATTTGTTGTTACATTTCATAGTCATAAGGAATTTAGTTGCAAACCCTCGAATTTAAATTATTACACACGATCTGATAGGAATTTCCATCCCTCTGTTTCTGATGCAGAGCCTGAAGGTTAAGGTTAATATGATCATCACAGATTACTGTATGCCTGAGATGACAGGCTATGACTTGCTCAAGAAGATCAAGGTATTTATTGTTAATTTGCAGTCCTTGAAAAGGAAACATGTATCATTGTTCATCTTTGGAATTCCATTGAAGTTAATGTTGTTCTTCACTCCCTTGCAGGAATCCTCAACGCTAAAGGAGATTCCTGTTGTTATCATGTCTTCTGAAAATGTGCTGGCTCGAATTGACAGGTAGGAGACACAAAACAATTGCTTTAATCTTGACGAGATAAAAATTGGAATAGAAAATTTTAGGGATAGAAATCAATAAAAAGTCAGAAATCCATTTATCTTAGCCTAAAATCTGAGAAAAAACACAGAATTTGTATAAATTCTGCTTTATAAACTGTATTCATAGTTTTATATACTGACGTTTCATTCCATATTTCTTGACCTTTCTTCAGCGTAAATTTCTTAAGTTTTGATCATCTTGAGGGTAATTTACCCTGAAGATGGGTCAAGAAGTATGCCTGGTTTATGCAAATTGGTTATGCCCTACGAAAACATAGAATTTACTTTAAATACTTATAAATTTTGATGAATCTAATGCTTTGTGCACATTCTATAGAAAAACTTTGCCAAGCGTGTTTTCTCTAGGAAATTTAAGAAATATAAATGTTGAATAATTTGTGAAAATCAGCGAAGCACCTAAAATAGCCCATGAAAGGCACCCTGATTTCCATCTCTGATATCTATGGATAATTGAGTATCATGGATTGTTTTTGAATGGAATGTGATCTTCCCAAATTGTCATCGTTGGACAGATGTTTGGAAGAAGGTGCAGAGGAGTTCATACTAAAGCCTGTGAAGCTATCAGATGTGAAAAGATTGAAAGGTCATATTGTGAAGGGCCTGTCAAAGGAACAGCAACAACAACCGCAGCCTTCTTCATCAGCTAAAAGAAAATCTATATCAGAGAATCTCGAGAATCTTCCAGAACAACCTTCAGATAGAAGACCCAGGCTTGGACTGGAAGAATTGACTGTTTCATAGACTACTGTCATGGCACCCAACTGCTCTTGTTCTTAACCCTCTTCTCTTCCCTTTATTCTCTGTCAATGCAGCAAAGCTAATAACTGATGATCCAGAAGAATTATGTTTTCTATATGGAAAATATCTTGTCCTACAGGGAGAACAAAATTGAAATTCAAGAAACAAATGGAGCCAATTTTCAAGCCTTCATGATGACAACTTAATGGCATATGATGAATCAATCCCTCCTTTGGGCTATTGGACTTATTTTTGTGTTAGGGTCATCTATGTCCACCCTTAATTTTGCTGCATTACTTGCTTTTGCTGATTTTGGCTGCTTGAGCCTGATTTTTCCCAAGCGCTGGGATTGTCGTATTATGGCCAGATTCCAACTTCTCCATTTGATCGGGGTGAAAAAAATCTATATGACAGAAAAGACTCAGAAGACCAAGAAAACCATATATAAAATCCAGGCAAGGACAAGGAGATAATGTTGTTCAAAAGCTAAACCAGCCCTACGATGTCAGTATCAATCGGTTTACAGGCTCATGCACCCTGCAATAATAATGCAGTGATTGAGATCCATTTTGTAAACTGATGTTCTGCCCTCTCAAGCAGATCAAATGTTGTATGGGAAGGTGAACAGAGAACATGAAGGAGAGGCAGAGTGAGTTCTTTGTTTTGTAAATTAAAAGGAGGCAAGGCAGTATACCATTTGGATTTTGGATTCCGATTTTTGAAATTTCTGGGGTTTATTTTATTGAAAAAGTAATGATTTTTTTGCGTCGATTGCTTACATAAATCAACATTTCAAACCAGGCTTCTTTAATCAGCATACCAAATACAAGCTTTATAGAAAACAAAGATTGTCATTTCAAAATTTTGAATACTGAGATTGATTCTTCTTCTCACAATACTGAGAAATGTCCAGTATTCCATTTAAGAGATTGAAAACTGTGAGTCATCTGTATCTGATCAAAATGTCATTAGGGTAATGATAATTCATGGAGGTCATCATGAGATGACTAAAACACACATTTGTGAAATCCCACAAAAATGATTAATCTAAAGAACTTGATTGTACTCTTAACCGCGTGAGTGAGACCCAGAGGGGCGGAATTCTTACATAAGCCTTCTTTTCTGTTCAATGACATTTCTACATTCATAAGGTAGCAGATGTTCATTGATAGATTTTCAAGCACGGCTCAGGTTCCACTTATCAGTCCTGTTTAGGTTATTTGGGTGTTTTTAAATTTCCATTGCATGGCAATGACCGTGTCGATTTTTCAATATGGCAGTGACTGCACAAAGCTCTTTAATCATGGTGTGAATGGATTTTGTTCATTCATTTTAAAAACAAAGATTACAGTACCACTTACAGAGCTTTTATATGATCCATCTTTTTCTAGATGGATTCAATGCAAAGCAAAATCTTGATTATGCTTTTTCTGCATATGCCTCCTCCTTTTGCTGACAAAAAGTTGTGGAATGGTGTACTAAAACAGTAAGTTGTTCCCATTGATGTTTTAATACAAGTTGACGTAATAGTCATTGGGATTAGATTGTCTCTTTACTGCAACTCGGAAATCTGCCACAAAACATCTTTATTGCAAGTTTTTCAATTCACAATCTGCCACAAAACCTTTACAAATGTAAATCAAAACATGCTTCTCTGAATGAATCCAGTATGCTAAAGTAGTTTAAGATATAAAGATACAGCAAAAGAACAATGCAACTAGCAAAGGAAGATTACACCAAATCTGAAAATTGTATGGTATATGGTTGGTAAATAAAAAAATCAATAGAAAAAGAATCACAGAAATGTCTGACTACAGAAAAAATTAAAAGTAAAACAGGCACATTTAAGATTAAATGAATGATGAGCTACAGATTCCTTGTGAATTTATTTTTATTTTTTCATAGCTGGCCTCTAATTAAAAAAGATGAAGCATCTAAATTAAAATGTAGAATTTAAAATGTGTGGACTTCGTTTTATATATGAGATCCAATAAAACGGAAAGGAATCTGGATGAAATAAATGTAGAATCATTAGAGGCTGGTATCAACTTGACTTTGGAGGTTGACCAACGCTTGTGTCTTATTTTTATTCTCCATTAGCCTCCCTCCAATTCATGAAGTTCAAGCCTCCTGGCTTAAATGATAGAAAATTAAAAAAATCCAAAACACTTCCAATTTTACTTGGGATAATTAAAGAAAACTAGATAATACACAGATTAAAAATTTGACTTGGAAATTTGGTCAATCCTTCATTTTCAAATATATATATATATATATATATATATATAATCAATAAATTTATATTAAAGGGATTTGACCAAAAAAATTGGTGTTAAGATGCTCATGTTGATCCCTTGCTCATATCCTTCAATTCCAACTCCACTCTACCACCAACACCTTGCAAAAGAGTTAAAAATGTGTGGAATCGAAGGTCTATTTTAATTAGACTCCCTTCTAGGTAACAAGTCTCAAAACAATAGACAATGTGGTTCAAGTAAGCAATTGGGTGTCTCAACCCTTGTTCTTTCAATAGATGCAACAAAGTTGTAGCTACTAAATAATTTTTGTCAACAATAAATAGATTCTCCTCAGTAGATTTCCTCTTGTATAAATGAACTACCACGTCTTTACTTATATATGACATTTCAATTTGCAATAAATAATACAAGATGACCTTGGTGAGTTTGAATGCCTGTGTCCTAAAAGAGGGGAATTCCACGTAAAGGGGGACTACATAAGGGATCTAAAGCATAAGATAAGATAAGAATAAAAGGGGGTTTTTAAATGATATCGGATAAACTAGAAGATGCATAAGAGGGTGGGAAGAGTGTGATCATGGAGAGTTTAGAGAAATTAGCACATTGAAGTGAACAAGCGACACACATTGCTCCCCACATACCGAGAGATTTTGAAATCAAGTATAGCAATAATAATGAGCTGAAAATCAACGAGAGGGATCATTTGATCATTATAGTGGAGCATTGGAACGATCTTCGAACTAACATCCATGCTCATGTGTCAGGAGATAAGAGCTTGTGCTTCTTCAAACATATAGAAACATGTGCAAGTGAATTGGGGTGTGTGTGCGCATAGGCGTGCGCGTGTGTGCGTGCATGTGTGCATGCGTGCGTGTATTTGTGCATGCATGCATGCACGTGTGTGAGTGTGTGGCGGGTATGTCATGTGTGTGTATTCTCTATAAATGACACAAGAATTAGAACAAATACACTTGATTGTGTTGAAGATTGTGAAGATTCGTGTGAATTTCATATCTTCGAATTTGTCAAGTATTTGAATATAATCTACGCATATCTCACCGTAAGACTAACTACAAAATATTGTGTAACACTATGTGATTTCTTGCATGCGAAGGAGCAAGGGAATCACTTGTAGAGCATGCATTCTAGAGAAAATAATAAAAAATTAGGAAGTTTCATATGTACTTGGAGGAATGAGAGGAAAGTCACGGGAGTTGGATGCGAAAGAAGCAGAGATTACACAGCTTGGAAACTACTTTCACCTCCCGGTTGGAAACTTGGTAAACCGCACCCCCAGGATCTACGAGAATTAACCAAGAAAGGTAAGGGATATGGAGCTATAAAAGTGGGTTGTGAGTAGACTAATAGTGAACACTAATTTTATAATGTGCGCTTTTGTATTTTTTTATTATGATAGCTTAACATTTTGCAACCTAACCATCTTGGTGGTTGATAGGAAGTGATATATAAAGGATCAAAGTAGGTTGTTCCCTTTTTGTTGGTCTCAAAGAGGATTAGCTCCTAGTGAGCACATAGTAAAATCTAATTGTAGACACCTAAAATCCACTTACGCAGGATTTAATGCTAAGATTGCACTAATTATCCTCTTTCTCATCATTTCGTAATAATTAGCATTTTTCCACTAATTAGCTAACATTCCTCTTCATATTCGTTAATTAATTAGTCTCATATCATTAAGGATGTCAATTAACGACCTTTCGTTAATTAATATTTGTTTCTACTTGGGTTAATTAATTATTATTAATTAATTACACTCATTAACTCTAAATCAATAAATTACCATTTATTGGATTAAATTCCTCTCTTACATCCCGCAAATCATATTAATTTTCCTCTAATTAGCTTCTATAAGCTTACCTCTACCTATTAATTAATTACTTTTGATTAATTAAAACATCCCCAACTCCCATGAATTACTAATGACAAATTAAACTCCTCTAAATCAATATTATCTTTTATAAAGCAATCTTATCCATTCATAATCTTAGTTTACCTTTATCCCACATTCATCAATTTGCTAACTTTGCTTCTTTAAGAAATCTATATAAAGAACCCCCTTCTTACCTTTCTTCTTGCACCATGCTTTGAGTAGTGAAATACTATAAGCATTTTGATCTTGAGTCATTCTTCATTTTGCATCCTTTCACTCAAAATTGAGTCATATGGAAAATCCTAAATGACTTTGTAGAGCCATTCTTGGTGAGATTCCATTCTCAATCTTTGAGATCAAGTAACAATCCACTTTGATTTCTTATGTTCTTCATAGGTTCATAGTTTAAGTTAGCAATCATAGAGAGTAGGAAATAACTTAGTATGTAATTTCATTTATGTATTGAAGCATTTTCTTTAAGCTCTTATCTTGATGGTTCATTATTTAATTAACATTTGCTTTTGAAGCTATGTAGATATTAGTTTCAATTTATAGCTTAGTTAATAAAACATGAGCACATTTGGCACCCCGGTGAGACTTACTCCATTGTCATTTGCACTTAATTTTAAGTTTTTGTAGTTAAGTTTCATTTTTGGTTACTAACCCTCTTTTACACATGTTAATTTAACTTATTTTTATTAACTTGTTTTGTTGAGTTTGCATGTGTTGAGTCTTCCTTATAGGTATAAAGGAGGTGAAGTGTTGTCAAAATTGGAATTGATGGGAAAATTTTAATATTTCTTCATGTTTTCATTTTTAGAGCTTACTTTTTTAACATTTTACATGCTAGTTTTGTCAATTTCTTGAAAATATTAAATTATTGAGCATGTAGGTTAGTGTTTGATAGTGTTGAGTCTTCTATTTACATATTAATGTGGTGGGTTCTCACAAAATTAAATCTTGGTGAGAAAATTTCAAGATTTCATTATGTTTTCATTTTTAGAGCTTACTTTTTCATCATTCTACATGCTAGTTTTGCCAATATCTTAAAAATCTTAAATTCTTGAAAGTATGTTAATGTTTGATAGCGTTAAGTCTTCTATTCATATATTAATGTGATGGGTTGTCAAAATTGAATCAATCCCAGTTGAAAAAATTGACCATTTTACTGATTAAGGGACTTTTTTTTACATTTTTTGAGTGCATGTCAAGTGCATACCCGTGAGTATAAGAACATATGCGTAACCCATCTTCCAAAGGCCATAACATTTGCTCCCAAACTTGAAATGACTCTATTTTTTGCGCTGGAAAGGTATTGAAGTTAACTATGCAATGAAAACATAAATTCATGATTTATACTTACGAAATTACAAGTTTTTATGTTAGTTTAAAACTGGTCATTTTCTAACATGTCTAATGTTTTGATGAATGTTGTATTTTCATGCTTTACTTGATTTATACCAAAGCTTGTGTATGCTCTTCTCTTGCACCTTTTGGTGATCTTGAGAATAAAAACTTTGATCTCTATCATTTTAACATTGAGATTAAACTTGAAAATTTGATTATTCATTTTTCTTAAGGGAATGAACATTTTACAAAACATTTTTCAATGGTCCTTTGATTTGAAGTTTTCCATTTTTATATAGTTGGGCTAAAGTTTGTGCATGCTCTTCTCTCACCTTGCACCTTAGGGTGATCTTGAAAATTAAAAGCAACTTTAGTCTTCATTTTATAACATTTGGTAAATTGGAAACTTCATCTTTCACTTTTTTTTTTAAGGGAATGAAAATTTATCAAGATTTTTGTATGGTTCATTGATTGCAAGATTTTGTTTATTTTTTGTTGGATTATGTGTTATGTATGCTCTTCTCTTGCATCCTTGGATGATCTTGAGAATCAAAAGCAACTCTTAATCATCTTTTAAATAATGTGATTTGAGTGGAGAACTACTAACGCTGAGTGTAGAACCTAAAATGTGTGTCAAAGAAAACGAGTTCGAAAAAATTAAACTACTAATACAATTTTCATGCAGGTTGCCAAAAGGTGTTCAAGTAAACCACATTAAATTAAACAAGATAAAAAGAACACCACATTCAAAAACTCAGATTTGCAAGTTCGGATAAGGGTACGTCCCTGTCCACTTAAAACTAGGACATAACCCCTTTGGCATAAGCCTTAAGCTACAACAATGGGGGTGGTCCTAGGAACCCCAAAGTAGTCCACGCAAGAGGGAACCTTGTGGACGAAACGAGAAGTGCTCCACACAACCTACTTGACTAGTTGTTCCTTATGAGTTAGCGTTACCAGTTGTCTATATGGCGACCCCGGTGGTAGTACACGTGAACGCACTAGTTGTCTATCATGTGTCTTGAAGGGGGTAAAGTAAAGTCGAGATACTCCCAAATTATTCATTGCGACTTTTGGGTAAATCAAGCTCGCTTAAGATAGCTTTGTAACACCTAGTTGAGAGAACAACCTAGGAATATATCTTTGACCAGAAGCCCACTTGGACCACATCAAAGCAAATTTTGAGTTAAGAGATATTGTTCATCATGAAACATATAAAGCGTTACTTTTGCTTAGTTTTCACTTGCCCTAAGGCGAGGCGAAACTCTGCCGAAGTGAGGCCAACATTTTTCAACCCAAATTAGTCTACTTCCTTCACTTTATTTTGACACTTTTTTGATCAAAAGAAGATTGAATGCCTTGGTGTTATCAATTGATTGTTTCGCCACTTTTTTATCTGTTTTATGCTCATCCATGTTTTTGCGACTAGGTTGTTAACGCCTAACGTGTGTGGCGACATTTTTATATCATTGATAGCGTTTTTATCTTGATACCCAAGTTAAGATCATTATCATAGTTAGGCTTGGTTCATCACTTTGATTCTCCTTTGAACGGTTATCTTGTTTATATCGTGTCACTACAATTTTGGTATTTACATCTTGTTTCTTGTAAACTTGACCTAAATACCTATATTGTAAGGTTACGCTATATACACTTTAACAATTCCTAGGTATACTATCGCTTTAGTTTGATTTCAATTATTACCTCGATTCTGAAGAGTGTTAAGTGTTACCACTTGTGCGTGTTATATCAATATCATCTTGATATCAATACCTTACTTTCTCATAAAGTTTGGTTAACATATCTTGGTGAAATTGTTGTGACACCCGCGATTATGAATCGACACCTTTTACTTATCAAGCTCGATTTTAGTATAATTTGTATAGGGATCGCATTAACTTCTTGTTATTACTTATGCCTTGTTCATTTATTTGAACTTGACATAAGTGGTGACATTTTTTTAATCATCTTGAACACCAACTATCATTTGAAAAAGACTTAGGAAGTAATTCGATGATTGATCGGTTTAAAACAAACCTTGTGTGATTGTGTCTTATGATTATTCGTCATTTTGACTTATCCATTTATGACAATCACTTTGATCCATTAATCCTTTATCATTCATTATTATTTGGTCATTGTTTATCACTTAAGTTTGAGTGGTGTTGTGTTTTGAGCTTGTATGATTGTTCCTTGCGATCGTTCACCTTATAGACTTATATTTCTAAGGAAAATCCTTTCGAGCCTTTGATTCTTTGCACTCACAACTTGTTGTCCAAACCTTGTTGGATTGTTGAAATTACGTTATCATGATGTATGTTTTTCTTAGCTTCCCTTTTTGGAAAATCACACAAGCATCCCCATCTTTGTGAAATGTCTAGTTGGTTGTCGTTATGCTTTTAAATCAACATGAAACCTTCTTCACTTTGAAGAAGTTTGATCATACAATTTAGGTCTAGACCTTTGAACCCAACACATGCCAAAAATGACTTTGATTATCGCAAGGTCCCTTATACATACGACAATAAGGAATCAAAGTTTCAGTGTACAAATCAAAAGACGCCCATCATGACCAAACCTCATTTGGTTCTTTGTGCGCTAGAGAACCCATTCGGGTAACTCGTTCCCCACCTTCATCTCATAGTCGGTGGTATGATTTAGATGCTTCTGATCCAAATTATTATTCGAGTTCCCCCACTCTTCTTCTAATTCTAATCCAAACATTTCCTCTTCTTTTGAGGATTCTAATCCAAATATTTCCTCTGAATCTTCTAATGATTCAGATCCAAACTACTATTCGGATCCAAACTACTATTCGGATTCATCTAATTCGACTCCTAAGTCATCTAATGCGACTCCTATGTCATGGTCTTCCCTATCTTTGCAGGACCCTCTTCATCATACATTTAATATGAATCCTACGTCATGGTCCTCCTTTTCTTCATAGGACCCCTTTTATCAGTCGCCTCAACGACGTCTTCTTCCTTTAAAGATACGTGTGACTCAAAATCCCTCCAATCAAACATCTAATACAATTCTTGAATCGTGGTCCTCTCTTTCTTTGCAGACCCTTGTTATTATTCATCCAATGTGATTCTTGAATCACGGTCCTCCCCTTCTTCACAGGACCTTCTTCATCAATCACCCCCACGAAGTATTCCTTCTTTAAAGATTCGTGTGACTCAAAGTCCTAGTCAAACTTTTGAATCGACCCATGCATCACAATCAGACTTTGGACTTAATCCTACTAGTTTATAGATGATATACCATCATATAGGTAGGTCCACACCACCTTCTTCTACTCCCGAGACATCTAGCTCCACATATTCTTCGTCCCCCACGTCATCTTCTTCTATCAATCATCATCAAACATATTCTAAGTCTTCCACACCAAGTGAACCTCTTTCTTCCAATCAACCCCTAGTGATCAATCAACAACTCATACCGATTGACCTCTTTCAAAATGAAGAAACAATCAGGGCATTTATAGGGGCACATGAAGATATTCCTTTAGAAGATTACAAAAAGGATTCTCTTTAGACTTCGATGCGCCCGCATATTGTGAGGAAAAGGTTGATTCCTTTTATCAAGAAACAGAGGAAGAGCCTCAAATCATGTAACTTGATCCTCCTCTTATTCTTCCATCTTCACATTATTTATTACACGAGGAAACTCCTAGGTCTTGCATTGATCCATGGCCTATCTTCTCATCACCCAATCACTCTTTGTCTATCATAATTCCTCAATCAAAATATCTTATGGGGTTAACACCAAGTATCCCTTCATCTTCGTCTAGGTGTGGGTCACCTTCTAGTAGCCCTCCCTCTACTATTTGTGGGACATTTTCAAGTAGTCCACTATCTTATATTCTTGGGGCACACCCAACTAGCCTCTTGTCTTCTATGTATGGATCTCCCTGAGTAGTCTATCATCTTCTATTCTTGGGCAACATCCTAGTAGCCAAACATCTTACATCTATGGGTCACGACCTAGTAGACCTTCTTCTTCTATTCTTGGGCCACATCCTACTAGCCCTTAATTTTCTATCTATGGATCACGTTCTAGTATCCCTTCTTCTATTCTTGGGCCACATCCTAGCAGCCCTTCGTCTTCTATCTATGGCTCACCTCCTAGTAGCCCATCTTCTTCAATCCTTGGACCGTATCCTTTTCATCCATCACATTATTCTTCTACCAAAAGATTGTGGCAAGCCCACCGCCATTCCTCTCATCAATTCTAAATGTCCACGTTCTTCTCTCACTTCTGGGATTAGACAAGTCAAGCATTAGCTTATAAGAAACCCAGACATGTTCTTTATCAAGCCAAGATCAAAAATCCAAAGAGATCCAAAGCTACCAACAACTCCAATGATCATAAAATCTAAAATCAAATGTGATTCTAGAATGCACACCAACGTACCCATCAAGTATGGCGTAAAGTGCAGAAACCTATGGATAGGGAACTCAAACTCCCACATACGAAACCCATGTTTCAAAACAAATCACAGTCATTTGTTGAGTGTGAACTCACCACAATCATCAAGATCGGGGATCATATCACTCTTGATAAACAAACACGCTTAGTCTCCCTTATCAAGGAAGTCGCACACATCGTTGTTGGATCCTATCATGCAGATTGACATTATTGGTCCTAACTTCCAAAAAAATCTAAAAATCATAAAACAGTTCAAAAATACAAAAATGAGAAAAATTAAAATATTACAAAAATAAAATCGAGGTACAAATTTCAAACATTGCAACTGGTATTGCGTACACATGGATGTTCTTTCTTCCCTTTCTTTCATATTCATCTGCAAGTCATCTACCATTTTCATCCCTTTGATGTTATCGTGGTTAGCTTATTCGCACACATTTTATGACATTTATCTCTATGGTATCCGTTTGACCTTGGTCTTTCATAACCTTGGTAAATTAAAGAACGACTGACCTCTTAGAGATCCTATCACAATTCTCATCTAATAAACTTGTTGTGAAGAACTTTTGGACGTATTTGTTGACACTAGCCAATTTCCTCATTGCAATCACCTCCACATCCTTCCATCAAGCCATCAGTGGTTCTTAACCCCTTGTCAAACAAGAGAGCTGAAATAAGTTTTCAGAAAGTAAAAGAATCAAAATCAATCAATCAAAAAGAAAAATCTAAAAGCAAAAGAAAATTGATATATAACTCTCTCTTGGGGTATTTCCAATAATCTCTATCGGGACTATGGACGCCTTTGACTGACATTAAAGCGGTTGTTGTGATTAGAATCAAATGCATCTTCGTTGGGGCTATGGACGTGTGATGGCAATGGAGAAATGTACGGATCTCCTTCCACAATCCATTCACAAATCACCTTTCAAACTAAATCATTCCTACACATTGGCTAGTGTCTTCACTTATTGTCTATCAACTCTTTCCTTCAAGAGGTAATTCATTTCCATATGCACACACGAGATCTCGATGAGTAAACAAGATTAGTATGTTACCAAGTGTTACTTTTTGGACCTTGTTCAAACTCTTGTTTTAGCGCATGTCTTGTCTCATGATTTTTGCCTTGGGCTAATCACTTTTTCATCAACCACCTTCTAAATATTTTCATAGCATCTTTTTTTCTTTGAAAATCATTTAGAACATCCATGTGTATAGGATGGCCTTTTTTCTATGTTTTGGACACCTTTGTCCCCCTTTAATAAATTAATCACCCACTTCCTTTCTATCATGTGTTTCTTGGCCAACTTACGTTGGGGGCATCCTTGCTCCCTCATGATTGAACCTATTTTATATATTGGCCTTGATCCCCCTTCTATCTGTGAAGAGTTTGTCTTTGAATACTCCCACCTAATCGTTGGGGCATATCGCATCTTCACTTTCTCATATGCGTGGCATTCTTCCCTTGTACATCCCATCTATCATTGGGGGAATCCACGCTTCTTTTTCTTCTTGTACATAGCTTCTAAAACTTATAGAAAATCACAAAAACATTCAAATATGTTTCGAGAAAATAAAAAATAATATAAATCATCCTAAAAAACATCGCTCTTTGGTTCTCACCTAAGCTTGTGTGTGACTCGCAGATCATCTTGATCTACCTCCATCAACAAAGTTGGTTTGCTTACTATGTTTGTACTCTGGGGCACAATGAGTTTCTTGGTACTATTTCATAGTGCACGATTTTTTTCATAGGACCCAAGTGTCCTTTGTTATTCCCCTTGCATGTATCCTTGCTTGGGGCACCATATTTTAACCCTTGTCATTAATTCACACAAGTCAAAATCAAATCTTGATAAAAAAACATTACATTATGTTTCTCTGATTAGGTTATCTTGTTTACTTTCTCGTATTGCATTGCATTATGTATGTTGCAAGGAGTTAGGCATCTTTTACTTTCTCGTATTGCATTGCATTTTGTATGTTGCATGGAGTTGGTGTTTTTAGCTATGGACATTTGTTCATATATGGATTTTCATGTCATACTACACTTCTGTTCATTCTTTTTAATAAGGACCGATGACGTCGATCATAAGCAAAATGATGAAATAAAGTTGGTTTTTACATCGGCAAGATGATAGCTATATCCATCTCTTTTCATCTTCATTTTTCTTCCATATCACTCTCCTTCTATCAACACTTTTCTTCAAAAGTAACTTGGGGAAATAGGGATCAATTCTTCTACTTCTTCTATTATGTTCTTTCATCTTTTTGATCGTCAATTGCCCTCTTTCATCACCCCATTGACACTCGAGGGGCATCCTTCATTCTATTAATTTTTCTTCTATCTCTTCAAAAAAATTGTACTTGTCTACTATCTTTGAAGTGGCATCACTTATGCCACCCCAAAGAGGGGCAAATGTAGACACCTAAAATCCTTTTCGTAGGATTTAATGCTAAGATTGCACTAATTATCCTCTTTCTCGTCATTTCCGTAATAATTAGCATTTTTCCGCTAATTAGCTAACATTCCTCTTCATATTCATTAATTAACGACCTTTCATTAATTAATTAGCCTTCCTATCATTAAGGATGTCAATTAACGACCTTTCGTTAATTAATATCCGCTTCTACTTGGGTTAATTAATTATTATTAATTAATTACACTCATGCAACTCTAAATCAATAAATTACCATTTATTGGATCAAATTCCTCTCTTACATCCCACAAATCATATTGATTTTCCTCTAATTAGCTTCTATAAGCTTACCTCTACCTATTAATTAATCACCTTTGATTAATTAAAACATCCCCAACTCCCATGACTTACTAATGACAAATTAAACTCTTCTAAATCAAGATTACCTTTTATAAAGCAACCTTATCCATTCCTAATATTGTTTTACCTTTATCCCACATTCATCAATTTATTGCAAGCCTTGCCTCTTTAGGAAATCTATATAAAGAACCCTGCTTCTTACCTTTCTTCTTGCACCATGCTTTGAATAGTGCAATACTATTAGCATTTTGATCTCGAGTCATTCTCCAATGTTAGAAATAGCTTCTCCATCTTGTATCCTTTCACTCAAAATTGAGTAATATGGGAAGATCTAAAATGGCCTTATAGCCATTCTTGGTGAGATTCCATTCTCAATCTTTGAGATCAAGTAACAATCCACTTTGATTGCTTATGTTCTTCATAGGTTCATAGTTTAAGTTAGCAATCATAGAGAGTAGGAAATAACTTAGCATGTAATTTCATTTATGCATTGAAGAAGCATTTCTTTTAAGCTCTTATCTTGATGGTTCATTGTTTAATTAACATTTGCTTTTGAAGCTATGTAGATATTAGTTTCAATTTATAGCTTAGTTAATAAAACATGAGCACATTTGGCACGCCCGGTGGGACTTACTCCATTGTCCTTTGCACTTAATTTCAAGTTTTTGTAGTTAAGTTTCATTTTTGGTTACTAACCCTCTTTTACACATGTTGATCTAACTTATTTTTCTTAACTTGTTTTGTTGAGTTTGCATGTGTTGAGTCTTCCTTATAGGTATAAAGGAGGTGAAGTGCTGTCAAAATTAGAATTGATGGAAAATTTTTAAGATTTCTTTATGTTTTCATTTTTAGAGCTTACTTTTTCAACATTCTACATGCTAGTTTTGTCAATTTCTTGAAAATATTAAATTATTGAGCATGTAGGTTAGTGTTTGATAGTGTTAAGTCTTCTATTTATATATTAATGTGATGGGTTGCTGTCAAAATTAAATCTTGGTGAGAAAATTTCAAGATTTCATCATGTTTTCATTTTTAGAGCTTACTTTTTCATCATTCTACATGTTAGTTTTGCTAATATCTTGAAAATATTAAATTTTTGAGCATGTATGTTAATGTTTGATAGCGTTGAGTCTTATATTCATATATTAATGTGATGGGTTGTTTTCAAAATTAAATCTTGGTTGGAAAAAATTGACCATTTTGTTTATATATTAAGGGACGTTTTTTTATATTTTTGAGTGCATGTCAAGTGCATATCCATGAGTATAAGAACATATGCGTAACCCATCTTCCAAAGGCCATAACATTTGCTCCCGAACTTGAAATGACTTCATTTGTTTTGCGTTGGAAAAGTATTGAAGTTAAATATGCAATGAAAACATAAATTCAAGATTTATGCTTACAAAAATTACAAGTTTTTCTTTTAGTGTAAAACTGGTCATTTTCTAACATGTCTAATGTTTTGATGAATGTCAGATTTACTTTCATGTTTTACTTGATTTATACCAAATATTGTGTATGCTCTCGTCTCTTGCACCTTTTGGTGATCTTGAGAATAAAAAAACTTTGATCTCTATCTTTTTAACATTGAGATTAAACTTAGAAATTTTATTATTCATTTTGCTTAAGGGAATGAACCTTGTATAAAGCATTTTTAATGGTCCTTTGATTTGAAGTTTTCCATTTCTATATAGTTGGGTTAAAGTTTGTGTATGCTCTTCTCTTGCACCTTAGAGTGATCTTGAGAATCAAAAGCAACTTTAGTCTTCATTTTATAACATTTGGTAAATTGGAAACTTCATCTTTCACTTTTTGTTTAAGGGAATGAAAATTTATCAAGATTTTTGTATGGTTCATTGTTGCAAAGATTTTGTTTACTTTTTGTTGGATTATTTGTTGTGTATGTTCTTCTTTTACATCCTTGGATGATTTTGAGAATCAAAAGCAACTCTTAATCCTCTTTTAAATAATGTGATTTGCTTGGAGAACTACTAACGCTTGAGTGCAGGACCTAAAAATGTTTGTCAAAGAAAGGAGTTCGAAACAAAATTAAACTACTAATATAGTTTTCGTGTAGGTTGCCAAAAGGTGTTCAAGAAAACCACATCAAATTAAACAAGATAAAAATAACACCACATTCAAAACATTGTATTTGCAGGTTCAAATAAGGGTACGTCTCGTCCGCTTAAAACTAGGACATAACCCCTTTGGCATAAGCCTTAAGCTACAACAATGGGGGTGGTCCTAGAACCCAAAGTAGTCCACGCAAGAGGGAACCTTGTGGACAAAATCGGGAAGTTCTCTCGCACAACCTACTTGACTAGTTGTTCCTTGTGAGTTAGCGTTACCGGTTGTCTCGTATGGCATGACCCCAATGATAGTACACATGGACGCACTAGTTGCCCATTGTGCTTGAAGGGGGTAAAGTAAAGTGAGATACTCCCAAATTAGTCATTGCGACTTTTTGGGTAAATCGAGCTCGCTTAAGACAACTTTGTAACACCTAGTTGAGAGAACCACCTAGGAAGATATCTTTGACTAGAGCCCACTTGGACCACATCAAAGAAAATTTTGAGTTAAGAGCTATTGTTCATCATGAAACATGTAAAGCGTTACTTTTGCTTAGTTTTTCACTTTCCCTAAGGCGAGGTGAAACTCTGCCGAAGTGAGGCCAGCATTTTTCAACCCCAATTGATCTACTTCCTTCACTTTCTTTTGACACTTTGTTGATCAAAAGAAGAGTGACTACCTTTGCGTTATCAATTGATTGTTTCACCACTTTTTTTCCATTTACGCCCATCCATGTTTACGGATTGGGTTGTTAAATGTCTAAAGTGTGTGGAGATGTTTTTATATCATTGGTAGCCTTTTTTATCTTGATACCCAAGTCAAGATCATCATTATAGTTAGGCTTGGTTCATCACTTTGATTCTCCTTTGAATAGTTATCTTGTTTATATCGTGTCACTTCAATTCCCGGTATTTATGTCTCGCTTTCTTGTAAAGTTGAACTAAATACCTATATTGTAAGGTTTACGCTATAATACACTTTAATAATTCCTAGGTATACTATCACTTTAGTTTGATTTCAATTATTACCTCGATTCTTGAAGAGTGTTAAGTGTTACCACTTGTGCATGTTATATCAATATCATCTTGATATCAATACCTTACTTTCTCGTAAAGTTTGGTTAACATATCTTGGTGAAATTGTTGTGTCACCCACAATCATAATTGAACACCCTTTGGAATATAGGTCTTGATTGGATTCAAGCTCGCTTTTAGTATACTTTTTTTGGGGATCACATTAAATTCTTGTTATTACTTATGCCTTGTTCATTTATTTGAACTTGACATAAGTGGTGACATTTTGTTAATCATCTTGAAACACCAACTATCATTTGGAAATAGACTTAGGAAGTAATTCGATGATTGATTGGTTTAAAACAAACCTTGCATGATTGTGTCTTGTGATTATTCGTCATTTTGACTTATCCATTTATGACAATCACTTTGATCCATTAATCCTTTATCATTCATTATTATTTGGTCATTGTTTATCACTTAAGTTTGAGTGGTGTTGTGTTTTGAGCTTGCATGATTGTTCCTTGCGATTGTTCACCTTATAGACTTATATTTCTAAGGACAATCCTTTCGAGCCTTTGTTTCTTTGCACTCAAAACTTGTCCAAACCTTGTTGGATTGTTGAAATTACATTACCATGATATATGTTTTTTTAGCTTCCTTTTTGGAAAATCACACAAACATCCCCATCTTTGTGAAATGTCTAGTTGGTTGTCGTTATGTTGCCCAAATCAACATGAAACCTTCTTCACTTTGAAGAAGTTTGATCATACAATTTAGGTCTAGACCTTTGAACCCAACACACGCCAAAAATGATTGATTATCGCAAGGTCCCTTATACATACGACAATAAGGAATCAAAGTTTCAGTGTACAAATCAAAAGATGCCCATCATGACCAAACCTCGTTTGGTTCTTCGCGCTAGAGAACCCATTCGGGTAACTCGTTCCCCACCTTCATCTCATAGTCGGTGGTATGATTTGGATGCTTCTGATCCAAATTATTATTTGAGTTCCCCCACTCTTCTTCTAATTCTAATCTAAACATTTCCTCTTCTTCTGAGGATTCCAATCCAAATATTTCCTCTGACTCTTCTGATGATTTGGATCCAAACTACTATTCGATCCAAACTACTATTCAGATTCATCTAATTCGACTCCTAAGTCATCTAATGCAACTCCTATGTCATGGTCCTCCCTATCTTCATGCAGGACCCTCTTCATCATACATTTAATATGACTCCTACGTCGTGGTCCTCCCTTTCTTCACAGGACCCCTTTTATTAGTTGCCTCAATGACATCTTCTTCCTTTGAAGATACGTGTGAATCCAAATCCCTCCAATCAAACATCTAATACAATTCTTGAATTGTGGTCCTCTCTTTCTTTGAACCTTGTTATTATTCATCCAATGTGATTCTTGAATCATGGTCCTCCCCTTCTTCGTAGGACCTTCTTCATCAATCACCCCCACGAAGTATTCCTTCTTTGAAGATTCATGTGACTCAAAGTCCTTCTAGTCAAACTTTTGAATTGACCCATGCATCGCAATCTATAGACTTTGGACTTAATCCTACTAGTTTACAGATGATATACCATCATATAGGTAGGTCCACACCACCTTCTTCTACTCCCGAGACATCTAGCTCCACATCTTCTTCGTCCCCCATGTCATCTTCTTCTATCAATCATCATCAAACATATTCTAAGTCTTCCACACCAATTGAACCTCTTTCTTCCAATCAACCCCTGGTGGTCAATCAACAACTCATACCGATTGACCTCTTTCAGAATGAAGAAACAATCAGGGCATTTATAGGGGCACATGAAGATATTCCTTTAGAAGATTATGAAAAAGGATTCTCTTTAGACTTCGATGCGCCCACATATTGTGAGGAAAAGGTTGATTCCTTTTATCAAGAAATAGAGGAAGAGCCTCAAATCATGCAACTTGATCCTCCTCTTATTATTCCATCTTCACATTCTTCATTACGTGAGGAAACTCCTAGGTCTTGCATTGATCCATGGCCTATCTTCTCATCACCCAATCACTCTTTGTCTATCATAATTCCTCAATCAAAATCTCTTATGGGGTCAACACCAAGTAGCCCTTCATCTTTGTCTAGGTGTGGGTCACCTTCTATTAGCCCTCCCTTTGCTATTTGTGGGAAATTTTCAAGTAGTCCACTATCTTATATTCTTGGGGCAGCCCAACTAGCCTCTTGTCTTCTATGTATGGATCATCCTCGGGTAGTCTATCATATTTTATTCTTGGGCAACATCCTAAGTAGGCCATCATCTTACATCTATGGGTCACGTCCTAGTAGCCCTTCTTCTTCTATTCTTGGGCCACATCCTAGTAGCCCTTCATATTCTATCTATGGGTCATGTCCTAGTATCCCTTATTCTTCTATTCTTGGGCCACATCCTAGCAACCCTTCGTCTTCTATCTATGGCTCACCTCCTAGTATCCCATCTTCTTCAATCCTTGGACCATATCCTTTTCATCCATCACATTATTCTTCTACCAAAGATTGTGGCAAGCCCACTGCCATTCCTCTCATCAATTCTAAATGTCCACGTTCTTCTCTCACTTCTCAGGATCAGACAAGTCAAGCATTAGCTTATAAGAAACCCAGATAGGTTCTTTATCAAGCCAAGATCAAAAATCCGAAGAGATCCAAAGCTACCAACAACTCCAATGATCATAAAATCCAAAATCAAACGTGATTCCAGAATGCACACCAACGTACCCATCAAGTATGGCGCAAAGTGTAGAAACATATGGATAGGGAACTCAAACTCCCACATATGAAACCCATGTTTCAAAACAAATCACAGTCATTTGTTGAGTGTGAACTCACCACAATCATCGAGATCGGGATCATATCACTCTTGATAAACAAACGCACTTAGTCTCCCTTATCAAGGAAGTCGCACACATCATTGTTGGATCCTATCATGCAGAGTGACATTATTGGTCCTAACTTCCAAAAAAATCTAAAAATCATAAAATAGTTCAAAAATACAAAAAAATGAGAAAACATTAAAACATTACAAAAATAAAATCAAAGGTACAAATATCAAACATTGCAATCAGGTATTGCGTACACATGGATGTTCTTTCTTCCCTTTCTTTCATATTCATCTAGCAAGTCATCTACCATTTTCATCCCTTCAATGTTATCGTGGTTAGCCTATTTACATGCATTTTGTGACATTTATCTCTATGGTATCTATTTGACCTTGGTCTTTCATAACCTTGGTAAATTAAAGAATGACTAACCTCTTAGAGATCCTATCACAATTCTCATCTAATAAAATTGTTGTGAAGAACTTTTGGATGTATTTGTTGACACTAGCCAATGTCCTCATTGTTAGGATAAAATATTATTATCCTAAATAATAATTATGCATAGTTCGATTATTTAATTGATTTTATTAATTAAATAATAATAGTTATTTTGTTATATGGTTAATCAACCATATTTGTCTTTTTACATACTGTTATATTGTTTTAAACAATATATTTGTTTTTTCTAATTCCTGCTTCCCGGATGTTATTGGAAGCTTATTCATTTTGGCATTTGGTTGCACCTGTGCAACTTATTCTCCTGTGTATTTGGCTATGTAATATCTATAAATATTGCAGCCCATTCTCTGTAATGATTGATTGATTGAGATTAATAAAGTGATCAGGCTTCCGTCCCTGTTTTTCAATCATCATTTGGTACCAGAGCGAATTGAAGCTCCTGGCAAGGTTGGAGAAGGTTGCAGAAGAAGGAGAATTCGTGGAGAAGAAATCTGCACCAGAAGGAGAGCCAGTGCTGCCTCCTGTAGCTTCCCAGAACCCCCTACAAACGCACAACCTCCTGTTCAGTTCCAGGTGTTTGGAACGCAAATTTTTTTTACCTTTGCAGACTAGTGCACTCAAAGCACTGTGCAAAATTTGCAGCAGGTATTCAAAAAAAATTTAAATTTTTTTATTATTTTTCTCCCCATTTGGGGTTTTATCTCTAATATTAGAGATGTTTTTAGTCTCTGTTTTTTTATCCAACCTCTACATTTAGAGGTATATCTGGTTTTGGAGGATTGCTTACTATATTTGGAGGCAAAGTGAAGAAGGACTCCATATAGGAGAAGATCGAGAGAAGGCGGCAAGAAGGAGGTGTGAAACCCCTGCTGGACCCGACTATTAGTCTTCCACGCACCTGCACAAAGAGACAATCAATAAAAAAGAAGAAGCAAAGTTGAACAAGATCAAAGAATATTAAAAAAAAAAAAAGAGAGGCGGCCAAAACCAAAGGAAAAGCGGCTCTTGGACTCAAGCGACACTTGGAAACAATCAATAAAGAAAAAGGAGCTAAAGCAACAAACAAGTGCCCAAATCCTCCTCACGCTGACCTGCACACAAGAAAGCAAAGCAAATCATACAAAAGGCAAACCAAATAGGCGCCCATACAAAAAAAAAAATGACCAAGCAAGCAAAAAAATGAAAAAAATGGTGAGAAATAAGGTAAAAGTGGCGGCCAAAGGAGATAAAGTGTTGTAGATGCTTCAGATCTGGATTTTTAGCTAAAAAATAACCTAAAAACACCTCTCACCAGCTGCAGCCACGTGGATCCTTCATCTAGGTCGCATTTTCTAAGGTAAGTCATTTTTTCATATACTTTAAATACAAGTTTGTTCATTCCTACATCAAGCGCCCTTAAGTGGCCAAGTTGGATAGAGGGAAAGCCTTAGAAGTGGGAGGTGCATGGTTCAAATCCCACCCCCAACTTCACATTTTGCATTTGGCAGAATTTTTGGCGGAACTGCTAAATTTAGCAGATTTTTGAATTTAGTTATAACTAACTAAATTTAGTGGAGAAATCCCTAATTTAGGGTAAATTTTTTTTTCTCCCATTCGGCCTGGTTTTTCATTTTGGACATTTTTTACAAAGGAGACCCATCTAAAAATTGCATTTTCAGCTATTTTTTTGCAATTTTTAGCATTTTGGGTCGTATTGGGCTCAGGAGGCCACCAGACCCGCGAAACTGAAATTTTTTGCCTGTCATTCAAATTGTACAGTTTTTTGAATGTAAATTGTATACTGCTGCATATTGTACTAATTTACAGGTTGCCATAGTCAACTACAAAACTTTGTAACTACTCAGAAACTGGCAGAATTGTAATAAAAACAATAAAATTGGTTCTGTAACACTCACAAGATCCTAGATCTCATTCGCAGCGTTCGGTATATACGGTGCCTCTGGGAAGTGCTTACGGGTAAAGCCGTCGCGACTACTACTGCACTTAACGCCTAATATAGCTGCAACAACGTCGTCTGGGCATCGTCCCTATAAATCGACGGGGAGTAATAAGGTCACAGTGCACACACTATGAACCATCCCATCCGTCTGTGAACGATTGCAAGACATAAATCCGGACTGAGAAATTATCCGAGTATATAGCGAAGTTACACGCGCGTATGAGGATATTTCTTTGAGCCGTGTTAATAATCGCATAGACCCATCAGTACTTGTCTTGGTACCACGTATTGAATTCTTTCACGTACGTTAACACCTCTTTCACGCATCTGGGTATATAGAAAGGGTGAGCTTCTTCCACGTATCGACGGGTATATCGGAAGGGCGCGTATATAGAAAGGTTCGGTATATCGGACTGACGGTATATAGATTGGGAGACCTAATACCTGGAGTGATAAGAGCCAAACCCTGTCAGTGATCTCTGCAAAATGGGCACCAATGCCCCCAAATTTTTTCTTCCGGATTCATAATTGCTCAGAGGAAGCAACTATGTTGCATGGAAGACAAAAATAAAGACACAACTTGAGTTTGAAGAAATCTGGCCTATTGTGACTGGTACTCTAACCAGATCACCAACTGATGCAACACAACAACGACAATTTGATAGAGCAGATCAAAAAGAAAAACTCATCATCTTGTTTGGAGTGTCCGACGATGTGCAAGCCCACATTCGAGATGCCACAACAGCAAAAGAAGCATGGGATAAGTTGAGCACAATATATGAGGCCAAGAACAAGAATGTCATATTAAATTTGCAGAGTCAGTTACACATACATTGAAGTTCAAGCAGAATGAGAAAATTTTAGCTTTCTAAGAAGAGTTGCAGAGTTGAGGGCTTCACTTCTAGCCCTAGGAGAAGAGGTCAAAGATGAATCTCTTGTTCCCATTGTTCTGAGAGCTCTCCCTTCTTCTTACCGCATTTTTGTCACAACTCTAAACTTGTCAGATACGACAATTAGTTTTGACAAGCTAGTAAACCTACTGCAACAAGAGGAAGCAATGCACAACAAGGATGATGAAGAGGAGTAGGCACTATCTTCACATCAAAAATGGAAAGGAAAAGGTAAAGGAAAACCTAAATCCTATCAGAAGTCCCCACATCAGAATCAGTATCATGGGGACAATCAACAGAAGAAGCGATGTCCAATTTGCAAAAGAGGACATGACTTACAAGATTGTTGGTATAACACTTATAAGAAAGGTTCATCAAGCAATTCTGGACCACAACAACAACAATCTTACAAGGGACATTCAAACAACTATCACGGGTAGAAAAAGGGGAACTGGAAAAGAAGACCCCACCAGCAAGGTAATATTGCTGAGCAACAAGAACAGTCAGACAATGAAGACTTCTTGTTCACTGCTCGATCAAGTGAACCATCCATGTCATCTAGTGACGTCTGGTATGTTGATTTGGGAGCCACTCGACACATGACCAGCCACAGAGACTGGTTTATTTCAATGAGGGACACGCCATCGAAAAATCATGTTTCGTTGGGAGATGATTCTTCATATACAGTTCAGGGGATTGGAAACATTTCTCTACCCCTTGGTTCACGCAAATGCAGACTATTAGATGTTCTATATGTCCCTGGGTTGACAAAGAATCTTCTTTCGGTCAGTCAACTCCTAGATCACAACCTGAAAATTGACTTTGATAGTCAATCCGGCAAGAAAATGTGTTTGATTCGAGATAAATCCAGAGGCTCGAAAATAATTGCAAAAGCCTCAAATGTGGGACGAATGTTTCAACTTGATTTCATTCACAAAAACGATCAAGCACTTGTGGCTAAAAACTCCACCTCAGCCCAGTTGTGGCATCGGAGATTTGGTCATGTAAGTTTCAAATATCTCGAAACACTTCGCCAAAGTGTAATATGGTACATGGGCTACCATCTCTTGAAGGATACGAGACAAGTGTCCTCACTTTACTTAGCAGAAAACAACAAAGAGTTTCATTCCAAAAGAGTACTTTTTGAGCTCATGGTAAACTTGACCTGGTTCATACCAATCTTTGCGGTTCGATGCAGCCAAGTCATTCTGGGTTCTAGTACTTCATGCTTTGTGTTGACGACTATTCACGAAAAATGTGGATTTTTTGTCTTTGCAAGAAAAGTGAAGCCTTTGAAACATTCAAAAAGTTCAAAGTTGCAGTTGAGAAAGAAACTGGTCGTCACATCAGAACTCTCCGCTTAGATCGAGGGGGGGAATTCACCAGTGATGAGTTCAGAGACTACCTACAAACTCACGAGATTCGTCGACAAATGCCTCCTCCACACACACCGTAGCAAAATGGTGTTGTTGAGAGAAGAAATCGTACTATCATGGAAATGGTGCGATGCATGATCGATGATTCCGGACTTGCAAAGACATTTTGGGCAGAAGCAACAAAAACAACAGTGTATTTGTTAAACAGAGCACCCACAACTGCTCTTGATGGAATTACACCACAAGAAGCATGGTCAAAAAGGAAACCATCCATTGCACACCTCAGAGTATTCGGGTGCAAAGCCAACATGCACATACCCAAACAGAACAGAAAGAAATTGGACATGAAGTCACAAAATCTCATCTTCATTGGATACAGTGAAGAGACTCTTGGGTATAGATTGATGGATCCTAAGACCAGAAAAGTCTACACAAGCAGAGATGTTGAGTTTTTTGAGAAGAAGGAAGCAGAGACTCCTCCTCCGGACTCGCAAGATGTAGATTTTTCACCTGTTGTAAAAATTGAAGCTAATGTTCCCTCAGAATATGAAAGTGATGATGGGGATGATGGTGTTGATCAGATAGAACCACAACCCATGGGAACAGTTCAACGTATGCCTAAATGGTGTACAAGTACATTATGAGATGCAAGATTGGATGCTCCACCGGATACATCCACCCTGGACCACGAACTCGCAGTAAAGCAAGAGAAGAAGTTAACTTTGCTTTGATGAGTAGAGTTATTGAATCAGACGAGCCCTCTACAGTCCAGGAAGCCCTACAGTCAAAAGCTTGGAAAGATGCCATGGATTATGAATATCAATCAGTGATGAAGAATAACACTTGGTAGCTTGTTGATCTTCCACCAGGGAAGAAACCCATTGGATGTAGATGGATATTCAAAACTAAGTACAAAGTAGATGGGACAGTGGAAAAGTGCAAAGCAAGACTTGTAGCAAAGGGGTACGCACAAAAAGAAGGCATTGACTATGAGGAGACATTTGCTCCCATAGCTAAGATCAAAACGATCAGGATGATCTTTGCTCTAAATTTGCGATTTGGATGGAAAGTTCACCAAATGGACGTAAAAAGTGCCTTCCTGAATGGAGATTTACAAGAAGAAGTCTACATGACTCAACCTGAGGGATATGTTGTACTTGGTCAAGAAGAAAAGGTATGCAGACTCAGGAAATCTCTGTATGGTCTCAAACAGGCACCCCGGGCATGGTACATCAAGATTGATGAGCATCTCGTACAACATGGATTCGTCAGAAATCCATACGATCCCAATCTCTACCTCAAAAAGCAAGGGGGGGAGATGGTGATTGTTGTAGTTTATGTCGATGATCTAGTCATCACTGGCAGTTCAGTGAAGATGATTGATGAAATGAAGAAAGATCTTAAGCGATCATTCGACATGACAGATCTCGGGCTTATGCACTACTGTCTTGGACTAGAAGTATGGCAGAAAGAGAATCACATCTTTGTTTCTCAGATGAAATATACCAAGACAACGCTCAAGAAGTTTAGGATGATGGATTGCACACCAATTGCTACACCTATGGAGAACAGTTACGATTATCTCGTTCGATCCATCTCCCGAGGTAAGTGCCACTCTCTATCGGTGATTGATTGGGAGTCTCATTTACCCGACTTACACTAGACCAGGATATCGATTTGTAGTGAGCTATCTATCCAGGTTCATGCAGGAACCCAAAGTTTGTCATTGGAAAGCAGCAAGGCGCATTTTGAGATATCTCAAAGGATCAGTGGATCTTGGTCTAGAATACAAGAAGAATGAAAACTTCTTCTTGGATATTCGGATTCAGATCATGCAAGAAACATTGATGATAGAAAATCCACTTCAGGATTTGTATTCTTTATGGGATCTAGACCAATATCATGGGGAAGTAAGAAACAACACTTTGTTTCTCGCTCTTCCACGAAGCCAAGTATCGTTACTGCGGGAGAAGGCATCTATGAAGTGATTTGGCTATGTCGCATATTGGAAGGACTTGGAATACCACAAGACAAACCTACTACCATGTATGTAGACAATGAAGGTGTTCTCAAACTTGTTCGCAATCCAGTTTTCACGAGAGAACAAAGCACATTGAAGTTCGAGTTCATTTCATACGTGAACATGTGTTGAAGCACAACATCCACTTGATTTTGTCAATCTTTGAACAACGAGCGAGAAATTTTCACAAAGTCACTTGCACATGACAAGTTCGAGTTGTTCGAGCATTTCTCTCTCCTCATCTCTTGAGACAATGCATAATTAAGGGGGGGAATGTTAGGATAAAATATTATTATCCTAAATATTAATTATGCATAGTTCATTTATTTAATTAATTTTATTAATTAAATAATAATAGTTATTTTGTTATATGGTTAATCAACCATATTTGTTTTTTTACATACTGTTATATTGTTTTAAACAATATATTTGTTTTTTCTAATTCCTGCTTCCCGGATGTTATTGGAAGCTTATTCATTTTGGCATTTGGTTGCACCTGTGCAACTTATTCTCCTGTGTGTATTTGGCTGTGCAATATCTATAAATATTGCAACCCATTCTCTGTAATGATTGATTGATTGAGATTAATAAAGTGATCAAAGGGCTTAGTCCTGTTTTTCAATCATCACTCATTGCAATCAACTCCACATCCTTCCAAAGAAGCCATCAAAGGTGGTTCTTAACCCTTGTCAAACGAGAGAGTGGAAATATGTTTTCGAAAGCAAAAGAATCAAAATCAATTAACCAAAAAGAAAAATCTAAAAGCAAAAGCAAATTGATATATAACTCTCTCTTGGGGTATTTCCAATAATTTCTATTGGGGCTATGGGCCTTTGACTGGAAGTAGAGCAATGTTGTGATTATAATCAAATGCATCTTCGTTGGGGCTATGGACGCATGACTGCAATGGAGCAATGTACAACTATCCTTCCACAATCCATTCACACATCACCTTTCAAACTAAATCATTCCTACACATTGGCTAGTGTCTTCACTTATTGTCTATCAACTCTTTCCTTCAAGAGGTAATTCATTTCCATGTGCACACATGGGATCTCGATGAGTAAACATGATTAGTATGTTACCAAGTGTTACTTTTTGGACCTTGTTCAAACTCTTGCTTTAGCGCATGTCTTGTCTCATGATTTTTGCCTTGGGCTAATCACTTTTTCATCAACCACCTTCTAAATATTTTCATAGCATCTTTTGTTCTTTGAAAATCGTTTAGAACATCCATGTGTATAGGATGGCCTTTTTTCTATGTTTTTGGACACCTTTGTCCCCCTTTAATAAATCAATCACCCACTTCCTTTCTATCATGTGTTTCTTGGCCAACTTACGTTGGGGGCATCCTTGCTCCCTCATGATTGAACCTATTTTATATATTGGCCTTGATACCCCTTCTATCTGTGAATATTTTTTCTTTGAATACTCCCACCTAATCGTTGGGGCATATAACATCTTCACTTTCTCGTATGCGTGGCATTACGCCTTGTACATCCCATCTATAATTTGGAGGAATTCATGCTTATTTATCTTCCCGTACATAGCTTGAAAAACTTATAAAAAATCATAAAAAAATTCAAATATGTTTCAAGAAAAATAAAAAAATAATATAAATCATCCTACAAAACATCGCTCTTTGGTTCTCGCTTGAGCTTGTGTGCGACTCGCAGATCATCTTGATCTACCTCCATCAACAAAGTTGGTTTTCTTACTATGTTTGTACTCTGGGGCACAATGAGTTACTTGGTACTGTTTCATAGTGCACGATTGCTTTTCATAGGACCCAAGTGTCCTTTGTTATTCCCCTTGCATGTATCCTTGCTTGGGGCACCATCTTTTAACCCTTGTCATTAATTCGCACAGTCGAATCAAATCTTGATAACAAAACATTACATTATGTTTCTCTGTTAAGTTATCTTGTTTACTTTATCGTATTGCATTGCATTATGTATGTTGCAAGGAGTTAGGCATCTTTTACTTTCTCGTATTACATTTCATTTTGTATGTTGCATGGAGTTGGTGTTTTTAGCTATGGACATTTGTTCATATATGGATTTTCATGTCATACTACACTTCTGTTCATTCTTTTTAATAAGGACTCGATGATGTCGATCATAAGCAAAATGATGAAATAAAGTTTGTTTTTACATTGGCAAGATGATAGCTATATCCATCTCTTTTCATCTTCATTTTTCTTCCATATCACTCTCCTTCTATCAAAACTTTTCTTCAAAAGCAACTTGGGGCAATAGGGATCAATTCTTCTACTTCTTCTATTCATTCTTTCATCTTTTCAATCGTCAATCACCCTCTTTCATCACCCCATTGACACTCAAGGGGGAATCCTTCATTCTATTAATTTTTTCTTCTATCTCTTCAAAAAAATTGTACTTGTCTACTATCTTTGAAGTGGCATCACTTACGCCACCCCAAAGAGGGGAAAATGTAGACACCTAAAATCTGCTTACGCAGATTTAATGCTAAGATTGCACTAATTATCCTCTTTCTCGTCATTTCCATAATAATTAGCATTTTTCCGCTAATTAGCTAACATTCCTCTTCATATTTGTTAATTAACAACCTTTCGTTAATTAATTAGCCTTCATATCATTAAGGATGTCAATTAACGACCTTTCGTTAATTAATATCCGCTTCTACTTGGGTTAATTAATTATTATTAATTAATTACACTCATAACTCTAAATCAATAAATTACCATTTATTGGATCAAATTCCTCTCTTACATCCCACAAATCATATTAATTTTCCTCTAATTAGCTTCTATAAGCTTACATCTACCTATTAATTAATCACCTTTGATTAATTAAAACATCCCCCAACTCCCATGACTTACTAATGACAAATTAAACTCTTCTAAATCAAGATTATCTTTTATAAAGCAACCTTATCCATTTCTAATATTGTTTTACCTTTATCCCACATTCATCAATTTGATAGCCTTGTCTATTTAGAAAATCTATATAAAGAACCCCCTTCTTACCTTTCTTCTTGCACCATGCTTTGAATAGTGAAATACTATAAGCATTTTGATCTTGAGTCATTCTCCATTGTTGGAAATAGCTTCTCCATCTTGCATCCTTTCACTCAAAATTGAGTAATATGGGAAGATCCAAAATGGCCTTGTAGCCATTCTTGGTGAGATTCCATTCTCAATCTTTGAGATCAAGTAACAATCCACTTTGATTGCTTATGTTCTTCATAGGTTCATAGTTTAAGTTAGCAATCATAGAGAGTAGGAAATAACTTAGCATGTAATTTCATTTATGCATTGAAGAAGCATTTCCTTTAAGCTCTTATCTTGATGGTTCATTGTTTAATTAACATTTTCTTTTGAAGCTATGTAGATATTAGTTTCAATTTATAGCTTAGTTAATAAAACATGAACACACTATTATGATGGATCTTTAATAGAAAGGGGTAAGGGACCTAGGGGCCATATAACCCTTTTATTTACCAATAAGAAAAAAATATGTGGATGAACCTATGAATCACATAGCTCAAAAGAAAGATAATGCATATGGTAGGAAAATAAAGTTCTTATGTACACATAGTAATATATTATCATGTATTCATGTATGTAATAAGCAAAAATCCCATATGTGGGCCTAATTATATGGAGTATAAACACAACTAGTAAAATGTCGCAAATGGACATAATATATAATCGATGTAAGCATAAGTGTTATATGCCCCAAATGGGCCTAATTTATGTGAGCACAAGAGTAATATGTCCCAAGTGGACCGATGATATAATAAATGTAGGAAAAATTTAACATTGCCCCAAGTGGGAAATATATAAGCGATATAGCCCATACATGATACACCCCTATGTAAGAAAATATAGTAATATAAGGATCAAACATAGGTCTTTTCCCCGATAGATACATGATATAGATCATAACAATGTAGGTACGAACATGAAAGAAAAATTTGGCATGGCATGGACCATGGTATCAAAAAACATAACAAACACATACTAAAGCTAAGCATAGTAAAAACACATCATGTATATAAATTATGAAGGAAATATCTTAGGGTGTAATAACACCATGAAAAGAATATATGCTAATCATAGAAATCATAAAGGGTGGTGAATACACATTAAGGACAAATTAATCAAAGGAAATACACGAAAGCACATCAAACTCAAGATAAATCTAAGCATAATATAAAACATGACACATATGTAATCAAGCATATATAACAAATATATCAAAAACACCAATCATGGAGAAAACACCATATACATTGAATACATGACAATCATTTAGAAGCATATAAATAATTAATAGATCTTGGACCTAAATAAAGCAAAGGAAACATGTGGAATCACATCAAACACTATGAAGGCATGCCAATACATAATAAAGCACACTACACAAGGACAAATCATGCCAAACAAGAAGGAAAAACATGATAGATGGTGCAAACATGCCACACAAGACAAAAACACTAAAAAAAAAAAGGCTTACACATCTATTAAAGACACACCAAACACAAAGTTAAAATGTTAGAATCATGGATAACAAGCATGATGCTACACAATAGAATTAAATACATGTCAAGAACATAATAACTCATAGATATATATCTAACGTATAAGGAATAATACTCTAAAAATAGTATAGATAATGGGAATAAAGTATCAATTAAGCATACTAGTCCAAAACATAATCAATGAGATAGATATTGAAGCAAGATAAAGATATGCCACACAACACCTCCATAGTTTCTCTCGAACAAACATGAGACATTTCTCTATCTTATTGACTCCATAATTACGATCCTACCTAAATATGAATTAAATGCTATACCAATCTCAATGATCACATCAATATCATGGATATAATAATGCAACCCATACAATGTGAACATATACTATGTATTTTAAATAAGAAAATAAACATAAGAAATAAAACAAATAGAGAGTGTTCAATGTCTAAGGAAAATGGTATTAAATTGTATCCAATAATCCTAAGAAATCATTCAAATTGAGAATATTATTAGTCCAAGGAAAATGATTGGCTAGAAAATTTAACCAATAATTATAGGAGCTTGATGATAATAACTATAAAATGTGAATAATAAAGCACTAAGTTTATGTAAACTAATATGGTTAATACAACAATCCTTTCTCTATAATGTAAGTTATGAGTAGAAGACATTACTATATCAAACACACAAGAAAGATATATAGTGTAAATATATTAGGGTAATAAATGGATTGTGTATAGAGAAATCCACACTCGATATCGGGAATAAGGTTCCAAAGTCTATACTAACGATATGTGATATGAGGTTTAACTAGAATCCTAAGGGTTGTAAGAAAGAGCTTTGGTAATAAGAATGAACTGATCATAATTTAAGGATTTTGTAATGCCATTAGATAGGAAATATGTTATTTAACAAGAGAAATGTTGTAATAGAATAAGGAATGCTACATTATCCTTGTCTTATGATACATCAATATAATAAATCAAAAAATACAAAGAAAATAGTTTAGGGTTTGGGATACTTAATTGTGTTGGAAACTTTTGAAGCATTAATCCCCCTCATTGGTTTATAGCACCTTGCGAGGGATTGTTGTGGTTGGATCACAAAAGTGGTAGGAAGAAGCCTCAAGTAGAAAAAAGTTGCAAGTTCCAAAGACTTAGATAGACCTTGTTGGATCAACTCCTATTCTTGATATTCCTATTAACCAAGTGCTTCAATGATGACCTCCAAGAGTAAGCTCCATCAAACCCTAAAACCTCTCAACCTTTAAGGGAATATTTTGAGTGTGTAGGCGGAGCAGAGTATTCAATGATATATATGAGAAATGACAATGATGGAACCTATAAATAGGGTAACATATGTTATGTACCTTGGGATATGATATGGGTTGATGGAGATGTCGACATGTGGCACACATCCCCTTAATTAGTTATATGTTTATAATATATGGGGTCACATAGGAATTAGTTATATTGGGTAATGAGTTGACCTACATTGGGATTAGGTGTTACCCATCCATTAAGAGTAATGTATGTATATATAAGGATGTGATTATCATTATGAGATATGTCATGGATGTATGAGTTGAGTCTTTTACTTGGTAGAGATATATTGGAGGTGTCCCCCTCAAAGTGAATTCCCATCTTGGGAGATTGTGGAGTTACTCCTTCCTTAAGGAGCATTGTATGGTGTTGCCCTACCTCAAGGGTATTATTTTGCATATATTGAATATTTTGGAATATTGGCCCATCAATATCTTGTGTTGTTTTATCTTCTTCGATTATTCATTAGCATATGCAAAGATCTTATCTAGTGGTATCGAGCATCGATCCATGCACGGTTTGTGGGATGAAACCCTAATGTTTCTTATTCACCTACACATTGACATCGAATTTGAATTTTCAAATATTTTTGTGTGAAGTGGATAAATCATTCAAGTGATCTTCCCTCTAAATTTCATATTTTTGGAGCTATTATTCGAAAGATATGTCTGTTTTGGGGTTGAAACCCCAATTTTAAAGTTTTGTCTATATCTTCCTAATTGTGACGAATTAGATCTTAAAATTATTTGGGTTGAGGTAATTATATTTCATGGTGAATCCCTAAAAATTTCAGAAATTTGGGATTTGTTTTGAGAGAGTTATTTTAGTTTCATGTTTTTCAAAGATTTGCTCCATAGGGCACAATATTAGGATTTTTGTGAAATTTTTACATTAATGGAAATATCTCAAAAATAAATTATAGTTTGTGTTTTGTGTTTTCATATTTTTGGACGACCTCTAGCTGAAAGGGTTAGAACAAATTTTGATCAAAAGGGTCTATTCCTAAACCCTAGTTTTTGTGGATCATGGGATGATAATTTTTTATGGAGATGGAAAGATTGATGCTAGATAACGTGGAAAAAATTAGGAGAGATGTTATACATCATCAAATATTTTTTTATTCAAATTTTGGATTAGTGGCCCTGCATTTTGGTTTTCTGAGTTAGAAAAGGAAAAGTCTAATTGGCCTTGGGAGGAACTGGAACAACTTTTCATGGATAGATGGGAAACAAAAGAATAAAATAAGGAGAAAGAACAAGAATTTAAGGATAATATTTAGGAAGAGGAAATATCAAAAGAAGAAGAAAAAGAAGAAGAAGAAGAAGAAGAAGAATAAAATGTTGATGTGAAACTCTGCTACACATGATTTAGAAGGAGAGATAATAAATCAAGATACGAGTTCAAATAATGCATCTCCAAAGAAGGAAGCTTCAATATTTCAATTTGAAGGGTGCATTCAAAGGAAAAAGGTAATTGTTTCCATAAACCCTAGTAGTAAATATAACTTCATCAATATGGATGTAGCTCAACATCTACATGTTCAAGCAAAGAATATCAAGGAATCTCAAGTGGATGGTAAACATATTCAAATTTTTGAAGATTTAAAGCTCTTTATGGATAAATATGTTTTACATTCATATTTTTATGCTTTAGATATGTATGGTATGGATATTTTTATTGGATATCCTTGGTTAGAGACCTTGGGAGAAATCAATATTAATGTGTACGATAAATTCATGAAATTATAGTACAAGAGAAAGAAAATTACATTGCAAGATATCACACTTAAGCAAGGAAAAAGTAATGTAAAGAGGAGCATGAAGATGAATTTCAAGATGGTGAAGAGAGGAACAAGGATGATTTATAAGGAGATGATGAAGAACATGATGAAAAAGATTAAAAACAATTCATCTATTCAAAAGAAAAAAGAAATAACAAACAAGGTGTAAGAGGAAAATAAAGTTGAGGAAAAAGGTTAATGAGGTTGAGGATAATATGGTTGGACCATATAGACACCCACATCATCATGATAGGAAAAACTCATGGATACATGCTAGGACACACGAGGGCAAAAATCTATATGGATATTTAGGGAATTGGAGGAGCAATCATTATGGCTATACATGGAATCAATGGAGCAATAATTATATAACATGGAATCACATGAATACTTATTAGGGATATACATGGATGTTGAGGAAGAATACATATGGACACATATGGAATTAGACAAGTGCAAAGTGGAATATGGAATTAATTTTGGAGAATAATCACCCACTAATATCTCATATGGGTGGTTGGATGATCGAGCATGACGAAAAGTGTGCAATGATTTAAAGCACACTCATTATATGGCTTCTTCTTATGTTTTAGGGACGAAACATGTCAAGGAGGGAGGGAATGCTATGTACCTTGGGATATGATATGGGTTGATGGAGATGCAAACATGTGACACACATCCCCTTTAATTAATTATATGTTTATATTATATGGGGTCACATAGGAATTAGTTATATTGGGTAATAAGTCGACTACATTAGGATTAAGTGTTACCCATCCATTAAGAGTAATGTATGTCTATATAAAGGATGTGAGTATCATTATGAGATATGTCATGGATGTATGAGTTGATTCTTCTACTTGGTAGAGGTATATTGGAGGTGTCCCCCTCGAAGTGGATTCCCATCTTGGGAGATTGTGGAGTTATTCCTTCCTTAAGGAGCATTGTATGGTGTTGCCCTACCTTAAGGGTATTATTCTGCATATATTGAATATTTGGGCATATTGTCCCACCAATATCTCTTGTGTTGTGTTATCTTCTGCATATTATTCATTTATTATATGCAAAGATCTTATTAACAAAATGTAAATTCACAACTCGATTTAGCATATACCATCAACCATAGTCGATGATGTCAATCGGACAATTTTTTCTACCTAACATCATTGGCCATGGTCAATAAAGTTATCTAAAGTTAGTATAATAAAAGAAAATGAAGTTTTTATTTATTTACATGAAAGGACATAAATAAATTGTAAACATGTAGTTAATTCATATTACATAAATAAGGGCATTGAATACAATAAATATGTACTTGTTTAAAAATAATGAATGTGTGATTAATTGATTTAGAATTATCAAAACAATATAAGTGTTTAAAACTTAAATAAATTTTAGATCAATTTAATCAGGTTTTAGAATGTGTCGAGTTGATTACGATCTTACAAAGATGTTACAATATAAATACTAAGTCATATTTGTAACTCAAATGAGATAGAAAGAATTTACATACATATATCAATCTAACATGTTATTTGAAATCTCAAAACAAATATATAGAAGCACTTAGCTGATTTCGGACTATTTATAAAGAGATGTAAGATAGTGCAATATTGAAATTGGTATATCTAAACCCGGATAACCTTCACAATTGAAGATGGAACTGTGAATCAATATGGGATAGTGCCATACTAAAATTCATGGACCATTAAAACTATCTTGACCCTATTCTATGGTCTTATATCTACTCTACTTTTGTTTCTTCAACTTTCTCGGTTGTTGGCCTTCTTATATTTTTATATCATTGTTAAACCCTAGCTATCACACATGCAACGAGGATCTCTAAAAGGGATGATCATCATCTCAAACCATAGCCACTGTGAAGATTTTTTCAAAAATATTAGAAGGGTTATGGGAACCCCTATGCACCTTTGACATTGTGTTGGGTTTCAGAATGGAACATGGGTTGAAACCACATTTAGGGGATAACAAGTCCCTCCTCTTTAATGGGAGAGGTTCCCTTATTGAAAGCAAGAAAAAAATGTATAGATATACAACTCTTAATGTTTGGACCCTGATATTTTGGAATGTTTTCATACTTAAAAGATTATCAATAAGAAGGAATGGAAGAATAAAGAGATGGGAGAAGGAAGAAAACAACAATGCTTTTGGGAAATATAGATAGCAGAGTATCTCCCTACTCACATTGAACCAAGAAAATATAGAAAAGGATCAATTACTTCACCACCGATGCAAATATGCAGACACAAAGTTCTAAATATTACACAGACTAGAACACAAAGTTTCTATTGAATGCAAAACAAATGATCCATTGAATTGAGCAAGGAGAGAGAGATATAATAGAGGAAAATAAGAAAGAAAGAACTTCTGTATTGAATTACTTCCAGAATTTACAACCTTCCCAGAAAACCAGAATCCCTTTTCCATGGCCAAAACCATGTTCTTATAACAATCCATGTACATCCATACTTTGTCCCCAAGAAAATAATATCCAAAAGGAATAATGTTTGTTGCAGATCCGCTTTTGGAAAGTGACATGAAACAAACGCACTCATGAAAACCGGAGGTTCAAAAAGGTGAATATTTCATCAGTTCGAGCATGATTACTTTAGCAAGGGGCATCTCATGATTTTCTTCTTCATGTGGTCCTACCATTTCTACCTTTTAACCACTTTCATAACACTCAAGTGCTTACTGGTAATTTTTCTCCTTTTTATCGCGTATGCCCGATAAACTCCATTTTCTGATGATCAAACTTTACATCCCTTTAAACTTATCGATTTGGCTCCATAATAAACCAAAAATGCATCTCATGGAGAAATGAAAAGAACAGAAGAATGAAGAATGATCCATTTTTGCATTTTTGCAGAGCTCTGGTTTGTTAATGGCGTTAAAAACCAGATGAGTGCATTTGGCTATCTTTTCCCCTTTTACCTTCAAATTTGGACCCTACACGTGGCAAGATCCAAGCAACGATGGCCCTAGGGGAGAAATCTGCATTTCCTGACATTTGGGAGAAAAAGTGTGATTTCTCATTTTGCTCCGCCCTCATGGCTCTGCCAAAATTTGGACACATGGTGCCATCTAAGTGGCTGAGGAAATGTGGTTCAAATCTGCCATTTAAACTCTTTTTAACAAAAAGCTCAAATTCTCAAAAACCTCCGCCCAGTCCGCTTTGACTTTTCAATGTGAACACATGGCACACCACGATTGGAAATGGGGTCGCGGACTCAATTTGCAACATTTTAACCCTTTGGTGAAAAAGGCTCAAATTCTCAATTTCCTCCGTGGGCCCACTATTCCGATTTCATTCTTCAACACGTGGCATCATGTGACTGGTTATGGGAATGCACTTCAGTTTTATACTTTATCCACTTTTGAAAAGGGGAAAAATTCCAACCTTTTCCGAAATTCCATGCCTCCGCTATTGACTTTTCAACATGAACATGTGTCCCTTTACGATTTTCACCCTTTGTGCAGGCTTCCCCTTGAATTTATCCTTTCGCATGAGCGGGACCGCGGGTTATTTTAGAACTTTTCACCCTTTCACCGTAATGCCTTGGAGAACAAAATGGATCCATCACTCGAACTTCGCCAAAACTGCCCACCTAATCGCGGGACCGACGGGATGCAAGACAAATCGACAGCTTTTCAAAATCACCAAAAGTGATAAGTTCAAAAAGAAACCATCTGCTCTGCATCCAATGAGAAGAAAACACGTAGCTTCACCTTTTCGAGCAAGAATTTGATGGGGAAAAGAATGTAGGAAGTTGCAGAAACGGGAAACTGCCATTTTTACTCCCGATGAATAATTTATTTCTCTGCAAAATGTAAAAAAAAATATGTCGGTCCCCACGCATTCCAAATGCATAAAAGAAGAACTAAAATCATTTCCCATTGAAAATAGGTAAAACGTTTTACAAGAGCGAGAATGAGGGAATTTAAAACACGAATTTTTTCTATGGCGGGGTCCCAATTTTCATGAAATTAGATTCAAAAGGGTGGGGAAAATTGAGAGGACAACAGCTGGCTCCTTCTGGGGATGATTTGGTAGAGGAAAGAGGCAAAATCAAGAACCTTAGAGAATTCTGGGTAATCAGATTGAATCAGTGTCTTAGCCAATGGGCAATGGAGTAAAAAGAAGCAATACCAACACAAAAGAGAACACGAAAGGAAACCAACCAAAACAAAAACAAGGAAAGAAAAATGCTATACAAAATGTACAAAGGGGGTCCTAATCACTTTGGACTTGAAATTACACATCTCTAGAGACAGTTGAGAAAACTACATACCTTTATGGAAAAACCAAGTTCAGTGAAATTACAAGGTACCCATGAATTAGGAATGAGCAATTGGGTATACCAAAAACATCATGTGAACACTATGTGGTTTGAAAAGAAAAAATGAGGCAAGAAAACCATCCAGGATAATGATACCCAAGACCAAAAACATTCAGTCCTTGTGAAGGAGTAATGCCATTTTTAAGCTTTAAAAATGCCTAATCGGCTCCACAACGATCCCTATACACCCATTGAATTATGACAACTAGATTCATGATAAAATCCAATTCTTATAACACCAACTTCTTGCTTTAGCAAATTACCAATCACATCGTTTGGAAATCATCATGGAATATACCTTGAGACCCATATATTTGCACAAAATCTTTCTTGTAATAATCCTCAAAAGGAAATGGGAAAGAGACACTGAATGATTTATCATTATCATTTCCTTTGGCCTGCACATTTTCTGATTTATCCTCATGATGAGAAATTTCTACCATGCCCATCAGAAACATCCCCTTTGCAAACTCAACAACTTTGTTTTCCACTTCAAGGGGATCTTGACTCTTGGGTACAAGTTGCACTATTGATTTTTCTTCATGATTGGAAGGGAACTTGAAAGCTTGATAGACTAGGTAAAGATGAATCAATCACATCATCCCCTTCTCCTTGTTTGCATCCCAAAGGGTGAGTTGAAACAGGACTATCGTAATCATGAAGAAAAATTTCCAGGTGTGGCTCATCGACTTCTATTTTCTTTAAAGGGCTGCAAAAAGGTGTATGTGTGCTCATCTCATTATTAAATATAGCAAGTGGACCAGTGCTCCAACTGACTCCATTTTCTTTAGGTAAAGGCACTTGTTTGTCATTGAGGTAATTTAAAATAGCAAGAGAATGGTCAACAGAGATCTCCATCTCAGTATATTGGAATCCCTCAAACAGGCACGGAAGAAGAAGAAAACCTATTCACTCTGTTGTGATGCACCTCCTCTTTTACCAGCATGAGGTTACTTCCTTCAAAACAAGAACATCCAATCCTAGCACATGACATATCTTCCATAAACTCCATTTCAGGTTGAAACAAAGCCTCAAGTTGTTTGTCTTCCTCATTATTTGAAGGAATACCAAATTGGCATGCATCATGAGGGGCATTAAGAAGACATTCATTGGTGAAAATAAGGTAATGTTGAGGAGTGAACACCTGAAGGTGTGGGGAATCACTATGAGTAGTTTTAAGAACTTGAATGTTCTCTTTTTTGTTACAAGGTATCCCAAATCCATTGGGTGAGTTTCTTTCAACTTGCTTTGTCTCACCTTGTGACATAACCATGTAATTACCATGCCCAATATCTGCATACAATATTTGTGCTTTTGGATCATCTATTTTTTGCACAATATATTCAATTTTCTTTTCAAGCATCAACTTCCTCATCTTCCCATTAACTGGAATGAGGGCATGTGACCAATCCATCATGATTTCTCCTCCAACATCCTTGCAAAAGTTTCTACTCAAGCATGCCATAGGAAGGAGGAATGTCAACAACCAAAATGGTTGCTAAGACTCTCTTCTCTGGCATAGCAGCAAAGGCCACTTGTGCATCCTTGATTCTACCAACCAATGACACTTCTCTACTTTCCATTGAGTAAGATGAACCAAAAGTACGTGTTAGGGTTAAGCGTAGGGCATGATCTACCTTAGCGAGACATCACATTATCTCGAAGCACCATAATCAATAAGACAATTGTTGAGTTTGTGGCTAGATATGAGGAGAGTGACATAAAATGGTTTGATCTTCTCATCGGATGAGGTGACCACCCACAGGCTTGGTTGAGATGAAGGAGAAGGATTGGGCAAGAGACCTTTAGAACTAGGGGATGAAGGCTTGGATTTGGAGTTTACAAAGTCTACCATCTTAGCAAAGGCCTTGGGATGGGTTTGGTAGAATTCAACTTCTAAGATCTGGATCTTATTTTTCTTGAGATGGTCAATAATGTCAAAAGAACCAGAGGTAGATGGAGCATCATTGATAGGATTAGATGAAAATTTTGACTTATCAACTCTATCATTTGAAGGGCAAGAATTTTTAGGAGTAGAAACAGAGGAGGAAGGAACAACAAAACTTACCTTGGGTGTGGAAGAAGTTGGAATAGGAGATCCTCTCCTTACAATCACTGGAATGACCGTAGGAGGCTCCTTAGATATTTTAGTAGGCTGCACCACTTTCTCCTTCTTGTTGGCTTGCTCACGAGTCATGACAGCATATGATTCATTTTCATCTCTACAACTCTTTCTTCATAATCATCCTCTTCATCTATACGTTTAGTGGTGATAAAATGGACATGAGATCCACTCAAATCTTCTAATTCTTCATCAGCTTCCTCTTCATGTTCTTCATAGATTTCATCCTCCTCCTCATCATCGGGTCTAACACTTCACATGTTGCATTGACTGGAACTTTAACAAGTGGGCCTTCAATTGCCAATCTGGTCTGAGGAGAGGGCAACCGATTCCTGGGATGAAATTTCTTCCTAGGAACATCTTGATAAGGAGCATGTTGGGTTAACTACTTCTTGAGAAATGAGATCATTAGCAAGTTTCTATACCAATTGATCTGCATTAGCTCTAGGAGAAGATGTGGAAGAAGGAGATTCTTTGGATTTGGATGATTCTCTCCTTAGCTTGCTAGACATGATCAGATCATCTTCAACACTAACAGAAAATCTTTGATCAACATCTAAAGTGGCAAGATTAGCTCTTCTAAGTGCATAGCTCACTTCAGGTAGTTGGGCATTAAGGAAGAAACATTTCTGAATCTGATCCACAGGGCATGTGTTTTGTGGGATCTTGTTAACCAGCCTATTGAATTTGGCCACAAATTCCCTCATGGGCTCATGTGACTCTTTCTTGATTTGAGAAATCTAGGCCAAGAGGGCATGTACATCCTCAACAGTTTGAAATACTACTCAAACTGGGTCATCATGGTGTTCCAATTGGTGATGGATCCAACAGGGAGATGGTAAAACCAATCAAGTAACATTATCTTGCAATGTCTCCAAAAAATTCTAACAGAGATATCCTCATGTTCAACTCTCGAGAACACCATAAGCAACAATGAAGGCCGCAATATGTTCATCTGGATGAACCTTCCCATCACCTCTGAATTTAGGAAATTATTTCTATTGCCTCTAGGCAATTCATGCAATGGCTGGGAAGAGCAAGAGGCCCAACCCTTTGGCCCCAAGGTAGAGGAGCTGCCATCCTTGGAAATATTGTTTGGAGAGGAATGAAACACTAGCAAGAATCAAAGCATGCAAATTAGGACTGATTTGATCTTGAGGAATGTCACTCCCAGTTTTGTCTCTAGCAGGAGGAGTGCTTGTAGATCTTGTTCCTCTTCTTTTTTTTTTGATGAAGGGAGAGAGAAACCTTGATTATCTAGAAGCTAGAAATGAGGGTCTTCTTCCCCAAGGGTTCTTCTACCCCAGTGTATCTAGATTCACCATATCAAAGATGATCAAGAAGTTGTTATTCAAAACTGGAATCCATTTGTAATGAATTCCCCAGTGGAGTCACCAAAAACTATTGGGTTTCATAATGGAACATGGGTTGAAACCACAGTCAAGGGACAACAAGTCCCTCCTCTTTAATGGGAAAGGTTCCCTTATTGAAAGTAGGAAAAACAAATGTACAGATATACAATTCTCAATGTTTGGACCCTGATATTTTGGAATGTTTTCATACTTAAAAGATTATCAATTAAAAGGAATGGAAGAATAAAGAGATGGGAGAAGGAAGAAAACAAAAATGCTTTTGGGAAATATAGATAGCAGAGTATCTCCCTACTCACATTGAACCAAGAAAATATAGAAAAGGATCAATTACTTCACCACCAATGCAAATCTACAGACACAAAGTTCTAAAGATTACATAGACCAGAACACAAAGTTTCTATTGAATGCAAAACAAATGATCCATTGAATCGAGCAAGGAGAGAGAGATATATAACAAGAGGAAAATAAGAAAGAAAGAACTTCTGTATTGAATTACTTCAGAATTTACAACCTTCCCAGAAAACTAGAATCCCTTTTCCATGGCCAAAACCATGTTCTTATAACAATTCGTGTACATCCATACTTTGTCCCCAAGAAAAGAATATCCAAAAGGAATAATGTTTGTTGCAGATCCGATTTTGGAAAGTGACATGAAAAAAACACACTCATGAAAACTGCGAAGGTTCAAAAAGGTGAATATTTTGTCAGTTCGAGCATGATTACTTTAGCGGGGGCATCTCATGATTTTCTTCTTCATGTGGTCCTGCCATTTCTACCTTTTAACCACTTTCATAACACTCAAGTGCTTACTGGTAAGTTTTCTCCCTTTTTATTGCATATGCCCGATAAACTCCGTTTTCTGATGATCAAAATTTACATCCTTTAAACTTATCAATTTGGCTCCATAATAAACCAAAAATGCATCTCATGGAGAAATGACAAGAATAAATAATGATCCATTTTTGCATTTTGCAAAGCTCTAGTTTGTTAATGGTGTTAAAAACTAGATGAGTGCATTTGGTTATCTTTTCCCCTTTTACCTTCAAATTTGGACCCTACACGTGGCAAGATCCAAGCAACGATAGCCCTGGGAGAAATCTGCATTTCCTGACATTTGGGAGAAAAAGTGTGATTTCTCATTTTCTCCACCCCCAGCTCCACCAAAATCCGGACACGTGGTGCCATTTGAGTGGCTGAGGAAATGTGGTTCAAATCTGCCATTTAAACTCTTTTTAACAAAAGCTCAAATTCTCAAAACCTTCGCCATCCCGCTTTGACTTTTCAACGTGAACACATGGCACACCACGATTGGAAATGGGGTCACGGCTCAATTTGCAACATTTTAACCCTTTGGTGAAAAAGGCTCAAATTCTCAATTTTGTGGGCCCGCTATTCCGATTTCATTCTTCAACACGTGGCATCATGTGACTAGTTGCGGGAATGTGCTTCAATTTTATACTTTATCCACTTTTGAAAAGGGAAAAAATTCCAACCTTTCCCCGAAAGTCCATGCCTCCACTGTGAATTTTCAACGTGAACATGTGTCCCTTTCTGATTGATTGTGGGCTTCAACTCAAAATTTATCCTTTCGCATGAGTGGGGCCGCGGGTCATTTTAGAACTTTTCACCCTTTCGCCGTAATGCCTTGGAGAACAAAATGGATCCATCACCCCGAACTTCCACCAAAACTACTCTAGCCAATCAAGGACTGGCGGGGATGTGGAACAAATTTGACATTTTTTCCAAAATCACCAAAAGTGATAAGTTTAAAAAGAAACCCATCTGGATGCATCCAATGAGAAGAAAACGCGTAGCTTCACCTTTTGAGCAAGAATTTGACGGGGAAAAAGAATGTAGGAAGTTGCAGAAATGCGAGAAAACGCCATTTTTGCTCCCGATGAAGAATTTATTTCTCTGCAAAAGGTTAAAAATGAAAGATGCAAGGTCCCATGCATTCCAAACGCATAAAAGAAGAACTAAAATCATTTCCCATCCATTGAAAATAGGTAAAATGTTTTAACGATAACAGACTGAGGGAATTTAAAACACGAATTTCTTCTATGGCAGGGCTCCAATTTCCACAAAATTAGATTTTAAAGGGTGGGGAAAATTGAGAGGACAACACGTTGACACTACTTTAAAGAGGCCTCAAACCGCACGTTGTTTTCCACCTAGCATGTGATATTTGGATAGATCAATCGATTTGTCAATTTCTTTGACCATGTTTTATTTGACTTGGCTCTTACTAAAATACTTGGATAGATGATGTTTTAGATCTTGTAGATAAGATATATGGCTTCCCCGACCTAGTTTGTAGCTTCATACCCGATGTGGGTGCTTCTCTAATGACTTTAGATGTGTTATTACAATATTTATGGAGCTTTGGATACCTTTTGCAAGTGTATGAAGTGAGTGCTCTAGTGCATTGCCTTAGGAGTTCCAAGTTAGCAAATGAGGTAGTGTTTAATTTCTTATATAGGGTTCCGTAGATGATTTATCTAAGAAATTCTAACCTAGATGAAGTATGCATATCATGTGATTACCCGTCACCTTTCAGCCTTATCTTCAATATGAGTATCACGGCTCTACTCATAGCATGATTCTCATGGATACTTTTTGTCTTCTTCAAGATGGAATCCCATGGTCGTTCATCACTCGAAACCACCTCTTGCATAATTAACCTCAGGTGCTATGGTCTTGTCTTCTAAACAAGGACCTAATCTTCTTATATAGTCTTTTCCATGACTTAATCGTCCAAAAACAAAAAAGTATGCAAATCCTTGAGTCAAAATTCCGTAAAAGATGACTCCCTCAAAGAGGGACATCTCTTCACTCTATTTCCATCACTAAAAATAAACTACTCCTTGAAGGACAACTATATAAATTCATTGCAAAAATACAATAAAAATATCCAAAAGCTTCCCACATCGATTAGCTTCGAAGACCTCAAGGAGATACTATAATCATCCCATATAGACTTCCCGCATTGATCAGTCTATTAAAAATACAAAAATGAAGAAAATGATGAAATTTTCATCATGGACTTGCCTTTTTTGATCATAGGTTTCTTCTTTACGAGACAAACATGCTACCGTACACACTAAGTTACGCTAAACCGCCCACTCTCACCTCATTTCCTTTTCATCCTAATTTCCTCTCTACTCAAGGGACTTGTTGCAACCGCGACATTTCATGATTATGTGAATTTCTTCACCCTTAGAATGGTCCATTATGCAATGCCTTTAGGGTCTTACGTTCATGATCCCATCTTGGGTATGGTAGACTCATTAGGGTTCTTATCAATTAAGTGGCTCTATTGCCACTTCTTACCATTCACCTTCCTCATTACTTATTGATTATCTTATACAAGAACTAGATCATCGACACCTATATTTAAAACAACTCAACCATGCCTATGACCTAAACTCAACCATGCCTATGACCTAAAATCAATCATGCCTATGACCTACATTCACCCATGCCTCACACCTACTAACCCATTCCTCTACTTCATCATATTCTTCCCTAGCTTATGGGAGAACTACATCGGCTTGAGGCCCCTTTTCACCGAGGCTATGTAGGCAGCACTTCGAGGGCATGGGGCCCTTGGAGGTTAGCTCGGCCACTCTTTACCCTAACCAATTCCCCCTTTCAATTTCCTATTCACATTCTACCTTAGTTAGTTTCCATTTTATATCAATAACTAGAAATTAAACCAAACAAGCATCAATTAATACACATTTTTACCACATCATCAAATCATGCATTTATCATTTTCACATTTCCACTATAGCACATATTTGGAAATTTAAACCATAACATGCCTATACATCACCATTTTTCTCCCATGTTACCAACAACTTGGATATTAAATCAAAATTAAATCAACCTAACTCCATCATGCCTAAACCGACCTAACTCCATCATGCCTAAACCGACCTGACTCCATCATGCCTAATCCACTTGGTTTCCACCTACATACATATAACAATGAAAATTTTACAACACAAGTACACCATCCATACTATAAATATCATCATCTATAAATTAGAAAGTTTGTGTATACATACATATGTACATAGATACAAATAAATACAACATCTCAAATTGCTCAGATACATCCTCACCATCTTTGGCATGTAGGCTGGTATATGATCAAAAATCTCAAAAACTCTCATGTACATCCTCGCTCTCTTTGGCACGTAGGCCGATATATCTCAAAATACACAAAAAAATATGGAGGTACACACAACTATCAGGAATCTCCCCATCGGATATCCTCCATGCATGTCTCACCTATCTCCTCCTCCTCCTTTTCCCTGTGTGGCATCCCATTAGCATCTCACCACCCACCATGGGCCTCGGTCTTCCCTCTGTTGGTACCTCACATGAAGTCGGCTTCCATGCACCGGTGGCCTTGCCACGACTCACCTGTCTAGGGGATCGCCGACCCCCGTACTCTCCACACTTATGCATGCGAGACCTGGTCCTCTCACTTGAGGCCTGTTGTGCTCTATACTCTACATAGAAGGGACATCTATCCATGTAGCCATCAGTGATCTTGATAATATCTTGCCTCTCCTAAGGCATCCCTAAACCTGGCCATAGGTACTATCTGCGGTGGTGCCATTGGCCTCGACCTATACCTATACCGAGGGACCCTGTCCTACCCTGTCTATAAAATGGGACCTGTCCTTGAGCTTATGTAGGTGCATGTGCTCATTTGGGCCTCGTAAGGCCACAATCTATGCATGTGTAGTGGCCAAATAGCCTTGCAGCCCTATAACCTATACCTAACATGGCCATATGTGCCTTTGACCCTGTCAACTATCCTTGCACTATCCCAGTGCGTAACAAGAGTCACCACCTTGCCCTTAGGGCGTCTCTATGAATCAGTGATAGTGGCTAGGTTTGGATGCCCCAACCTCGATGGTGCCGCTTGCAGCTATGCTACCCACCACTTTATTTACCTCCGCCTCAGTAACTCCGGCATAATTAATCCACCGGTCTACCACCTACTCCTCCTACCTCCTGTAGTCACCGCGTCGCCGTGGTAGAGGCATAGACCTCTCCAAGTCGTCTCTCTTATACTTTGTGGAAATGGTGGAGGTACATCCTGGGCAATCCCAACCGTCACTTGACCACGTTAATGGGGATAATCTTGTGCTCGCTAGCACGACACCCCCTCTATCCATATCACCAATCAGTAATCCATCCATCTCCATGGCCATATTCTTGTATGAGGGAAATCCAACATATGGCCTTGAGATGATGTCCACATTAGATAACCGCTCTAGTACACACATGTAATGTGGTAGATCATGTGTAGCCTCTGACTCAACACTCTCTAACACGTACCCATCACTTATAGCCCACCTAAACCATGCCCGCCTCAAATGCATTAGGTCGGGGCATGCTTATTAGACGCACACACGATGAACTCATATTCCCAACAATGTAGTTAGAAGGTACAATAAGTGAACTATCGTAATCACCGATAGGCCCATAACTCTTTATCAACCCCAAGAATGGTGGTGCTCATGTAAACCAGGTCTTTTTGTGCATCATATCATGCAAAACCCCCATCAATGCCGGTGGGAATCTCCCACCCTCCGCATCCGGCGGCAAAACAACACGTGCCTCCATCATCAAAACTACTTGCCTCATCTCCTCCTAATGGGCTCGGTACATATCTCCATAGCTCATTCTCGCGTAATGGAATCTCAAATCCACCAACCCCTCACTAAACACTCACAAGATCAACTCCTTAGATGCCTCTAAAGAAATTGAATACACCTATGTCCCTACTTATCGGTAGAATGCAGGGATCCTATACACATCCTCCAAGGTGACGGTCATCTCACTTATCGGCAAATGAAATGTGTTGGTTTCGAATCCCATCTGTTGATGAGGGTGACCATCAAACTCATCTCTAGACTACATGCTCGTAACGCTAACATCAATCAGACCTACCTCGACCACATGTTTCTACTCCTCGGTTGTCGTGCTCCCTCGTACTACTACTAATAGGGGTGGTACCCTATCGTGCATCCACAATCGGTCCTCGCCTTCATCCGGAAAATCATAACATTATTAAACCTTGACCATACCCACATTCACCCTTGACCCCCCACCTATAACTATTACCCTACCTATTTTCATTCAACAATACCTTCCTATCTCACCCACCCACCCTTACTCATCTCCTAGCCCATTTTTCTCTCAATAGCGGCTCGACATCAGTTCTTCTTAAGTGGCACCAATCTCCCAAAATCGCATCTGTCACCCCATCCGTGATTGATGTTAGCTACCTTCTATTGACATCACCAACCTTGATCCGACATTGGTCACTCATCGCGGTGATAATCTATGAAACCCTACCCTATTTCCCTAAAAATTTACCATTCTACCTTACCTACCCACCCATTCCTACCCCAATCTCACCTAAATTCATCCCCACCCCTCTTTAACCTACATACCACTTCCTACCCTTCCTATTTCACCCATTTTCTTCCAAATTTAAATTTAATTCCCCCAAACCCACTTCTACCCAAACCCACTTTTTACCAACAAATTCACCTAACCAACAAAGAATGAGATCGAATCTTACCTCGTCTTGGTGCCATCTACGTGGTGACATGTCCGGCCGATGCACTAGCGGTCCACCCAAACCCTCTCCCGCCTCTACCATGCCAAAATCTACCTCGAATATCTCCACCAATCAACTCTGGTCCGCCCAATCTCATGGACCCGTCTACCTAGCTCCTCTCACCAACTGGATCTCTCCACCTCAGCCTGGGTATAGTCCCTCATACTTTCCTCTCGAAAAGCACCAAAATTCAACCAGCTCTGTCATTTTCTCCAACGGTACAACACAACAATGATTCCGTAAAATATAAAAATTTTGTTTTATAAACCCACCCCGACCTGACCGATGCCGGTCCTATTTGTGCCCTAGCCAACCGATGTCGCCTACCCTATAACCGACATCGCTCCACCCATATCCCTATTTTCTCTTTCTACGCTCCTTTTGCTCGAAAAATTAGTGCCCAAGTCCCTTTTTATCATCTCGGACACCCATTGAACCATACCTACAAACCCAACCTACCCCTACATTACCTTTGTTGTGTCTTAGGAGTTGTTATTTTACCTATACCTTGGCCTTACCCATGTTGTTACCTATATACCTTGACCTGAACCACTTTTTGTGACCTTTGACCCTCCATGCTCATTGTACCTTGCGACATGGTTACCCATGTTGTCCAACCTACCGACCTATACCTTGCCCTACCCATGTTGTTACCTACATAGCTCGACCTAAACCAATTTTTGTGACCTTTGACCCTCTGTGCTCACTGTGTACCTTGTGATGTGGTTACCCGTGTTGTTTGGCCTACCGACCTTACCTTGCCTATTGTCATGTTGTTTATCCTGACCTAACCTTTGGTGTATCGGAACATACCTAAACATTCTTGCACTTGACCTATGTTGTGTTTCTACACCATATCCTATACCTTGGATACTAGAATCACTTCAACCATGTTTGGATAGACCTATTTCCTTAGATGCTATAGAGTTTGAAAGCTTCTCAATCTAGTGCCATGCCACGCTTTCAAACGTGTGCGTACATTCACCGCCACTACCTTCGACCCTAGCCCACTTCCTGTTTACCCGATTTGACCTTTTACCTTTACCCAATACACCCAATGATCTTCATTTTCCCACCTCCTCATTTTATCAAACCACTCACCGCTTCCATCTCTCACCTCATCGGTTCCTAGTTTGAGGGGGTTACCTTCACCCATACTTGGGGCAACACCACCCTCACTTACACTCAACACAACCATTTCCTATTTTTGTTAGCATCACTTACCAATACAAGCTATACAACAAAAAGGGGAAAAATGTAGACACCAAAATTGGGTCACACTCCCCTTGGTCCCCTTTCAAATAACCAACTTAAACACATTCACCTAACCATGACCCTTATACCCCACATTAATATTAATTTAATTATTTACAATTAAATTAATACCCATCCTCACCCCATTATTAATTTAATTACTTTAATTAAATGGATGCCCACCTCACCTAGACACCTCACCATAGACCTATTCATAGCATGTTTCCATAAATGAATAAGACTTGGTTCAACCCTAAAAATCAAGGCCTATTATTCCTCTAACCACCTTCCCGCTCATAAAAACATAACGTCCATTCTGATCCGTGAATAAATGGACAGACTTGGCCCAAATGATTACAAGATCTGTTATTTTTAGCAAACCTAGGGAATCCCACCTTAACTAATGTTAGTCAACCAAGAACTATCATCGGTTACCATTTATTCACTTTGGAAACCTTGTTTGTGGGTTGGCACATTCTGAGATCGAAGAGAAGAGAAGAGAGCTGCATGCAAGTAGAACCAGAGTCTTTTCACACCTACAAACATCCATAGCCAACACCAGGATAGATCCAAAGGTATTGCACTCACGGTAACATTTTGGGAAGCACCACTGCGCACCAAGCTCCATCCCACCAATCAATCATCACCACCACATAGCCATTGGACCTGCAACACTAGTAAGTACATTTATCACCTGTGTTATTTTAGCCTTGTCCTGTTTTAAAGGTTTTTGTCACCTTTGTTGTCATTTCCTACTTGCATTCCCTTTTCCCCACTATTCCTCTTTCTGTAAACCCAACCATTCCTCCACCCACACCATAAAACCACCTATACCCGACCTCTACATATTTTTGAGTGTTCCTAAGATCCCCATATACCTCATTATGCCCTCTATCATCTTTGCCTGACCTCAGCTCAAACCCCACTAACAAATCTTATTGAGTCTTATCACCTACCTCTACCAATGCCGGTTACCCATAAGCGTCGTTGGTTGTTCTTAACTCATGATTGTTCATACCTCGACTAACATCGGTCCTCTATGTCCGCCAACACTATGTAAACTATCAACCATATGACTCCCAAGACAAACCAAACACCTTACCCATCCTCGAAGACCCCGTGTATGTGATCTCGTAACTGCCCGAACAACTTTGTAGCTTTGATCTAAAGACCTTGACCCGCATAGTTTTAGTATTTAATTGGATTGACATTGATAGTGATCTGAGGTACCCAAATCAAAATACTAGCACTAGATTTGTTTATGTACGTATTTCAGTTACTTCATAATTTGTTTTATAAAACAATGGGTTGACAACCTTTTAGGAAGTATCACACTTCCCGGATCTAGCATACGCTAGAAGTCCACTATCATATATTATTTAACTCTTATTTAGTGGTCTTGTTTTATATTTTAGGTAGTTCCTCCCAGCCAAAAGGAATCTCTCACAGTTAGCATCGGATCGAGAAGTCAGAACACACGCATCAACCTCCAATCAACCAACACAATAGGTATTCCTCCTTAGCCCATAACATTATCTATTTCGTCACATTCCAAAATGTAAAGAAAATGGTGAAACACTTATTAATCTATCATTCCCCATAAATCCTTATCCCCCACATTGGGAGATCCTAAAATTCTCTAAGTTCAATAAAAAGGAGGACCCCCTAAACATCTTCATGCCTTTAGGAACACATGTTATCTCATTTCCCATTATCAATACCTTATGCTTTGTACATTCCCCATGTTGTTTGATATGTAAACCTATAGCTTTGGAAATTTACGAGACCACAACAATTACTCTTCTACTTCCAATTCTTTAAAAGGACAGTTCTTAAATGCTAGTGAATGCAATATGAACTTAGAACTATTTTGTAGTAAAGGAAAGATGACAATTTAACACACACAATATTTTGTTCTTGGAAACCCCGGTTTGAGGGAAAACCATTATGGAAGGGAATTTTTATTTCTTCCCACTTATATATTGGCCAAATTAAAAGGAAATACAAATTACAATAAGATGAAGGAAGATAAACAATGTCAACACCTCCCTTTTGTATTTTTTTCTCTATTTTCACACCTTGCTTCTATAAAATAATTCCAGCTTCAATGGTTTATTTCTCACTTTTATTCATTCTAACTTCGATGCCTCAATTCCATTTGTTCTCTTGCTTAAATAGCTTTCTCCCATGTCATCCCATGCACTGGAGAATGGGAAGAGATGTTCTAAGGAAGAGACACAAGCAACCGTTTGAAATTGCGATCGTTCATGGCTTTATTTATTTCTCTGTCCATTAGTGATAGGACCACCAATGTATGCAAACCGATAGTTACGTAACCACCTTGGCGGTTACATAAGTGTCATCTATGTAGAGGGGTAGTTACGTAACCGCTGTGGCGGTTATACAACCTCTACTCTATGATAGTTCTATAACTTTACAGTCTGCTTTTTTTTGTCTAAGTTTTCTTCGTTCAGTTGTTTTCATGAAGTGGTGTTTCTTTATATCCTTATGGATCACACCTCCCCTGCTCAAGAGGCTTTTGGTCCCACAAAAGCTTAGTGGGGGAGTAGATGAGGAAACAATTCCCTCACTTTCTCCTTCAAGTACCATCGAGCCTGCCTTGGTGTCTTCCCCTTGAGTCCAACCTGCCAAGACTCCTATGGACCTCTCCTTGTCTCTCTGATATTCTATTGCAGCACTACGTCCTCCTCCAATTTACCTTGTGAGTCCAAGATGTAATCCTCTATGGAAGGTAGTAACTGACATTCTTCTTCTTCATCAAGTATGGATGACTCATATAGGTGTAAGTTTTCACAATTTACTACTAAGTACATCTACATGAAATGTGGCAAATAAATCTTGAAGGCATTTTCTATGAACCTACTCTAGGATAGTAAAGGGTCCATACCACAATAGCTTGAGTTTACTTGCTTGGCCTTGTAATCCATCTTTGCTTAAGTAAATCCAAACTTTGTCTCCAATATGGAGTTTATGCTCTCTTCGATGTTGATCATGTCTAGCATTATAGTTGTCTTGAGATTTCTCAATTTTTCTTTCATCTTGAGATGGAATTTTCAGATCCTATTAATGAAATTTTCTGCTCTAGTCACTTATGAATCATGTATCTCCCCTTATTCCTTCTTCCCAACTCTATGTCCAAAGGTGGATTAGTAGGTAGATATCCTAAGCATGCTTCAAACAATGATCAGTATAGTTTATGTTTGTACCAATCAATTGTAGGAATGTTGAATGTAGGCTAAGGAATCATCCCAAGTCTTTGGATATTCGCTATTATATCCTCTAATCATCCGTACTAAAGTCCTACTCACCATCTCTATTTTCCTATATGTCTATGGATGGAAGATAATGCTCATCTGTAACCTAGTGTCCATATTGTCCCACAAAGTATTCCAACACTTCCCCAAGAACTTGAAATATCTATAAAAGATAATAGAATTTAGAAAACCAAAATGCACCAATAGCAAAGAAAATTTTAGCAGCCTTACTTTCTTTTATTATCTTTTTACATGCCATAAGAACACACATTTTACTAAATCTATCTATAACAACATATATATAATCATGGTCATGTTTAGACATAGGTAGTCCTCCTACAAAATCCATAGAAATATCTTCCCACAGATGAGTAGGGACTGGTAAAGGCATATATAAACCTTCCTTCTTGATTTTAGGCTTGCTTGTACAACAAAGTTTACATCCTCTTATAAATTTAGACACTTCTTTTTGCATATTGGGCCATGTACCTTTGCAAGTGGGCCATGGTATTTCCAACACCAAAATTTCCTACTACTTTCGAGGTATGTGCTTCCCTCATCAATAAAATCCTTTCTTCTTTTGGCACAAAAAGCTTCCCCCATCGGTAGAGAAGCCCATCTTTGAGATAACAATTTTCAATACCCATATTTTCAGCCCCTTTGGACTGCAACTACTGATATGTCACCCCAAAATATTTTTCTTGAGCATATGCCTCTCCATAAGATTCCTTTGTGAAGGGATCAAAATGAGATATAGTGGCCAAACTAGATATTTTCTCCTATGTGGGCGGCCTAGACAACATTTCGCCACAAAATGTGTGTTACCTTTCTTATACTTGATCACCAAATGGAACTATGCTGAAGGAATCCCATCCACTTGTAGTGCCTTTCCTATGCTGCAATTTAGACTATGCTTGCAAATACTAGAGAGGTTTGTGGTTAGTGTGTACAATAATTGCTTTACCAAAAAATAATTTTTCCATTTCTTTATCATATACTAAATATCCTTACCCGCTAAAGTGAAAGTTTCAGAATGATAACATACTTGGCTTACCTCCCTATAGCAACACTTCTCCCATAACATAATCACTAGCATCTATCTCTACTTCAAAGGGCTGCTGCAAATTAGGAAGAGAAAGTACTGGAGCATGACTAATTTTTTACTTTAATAACTCAAAAGCATGATCTTGTTCCTTACCTTGATCAAAACCCTTACTCTTTGCAGACACTATGTCTAGAGGTGTTGCAATAGCGAGAGAATCTGAAATGAAATTTCTCTTGTATTTTCTACGTCACAAAACTCCTAGTCTTTGTGGCTCCTATTGGTGTTGGCCGAGCTTGGTGATGTCTTCCACCTTCTTCAAATCCACTCGTAGCTCTCCTCCTCTAACCACATTCCCAAGATAGACAAGTGATTGTTTATAAAATTCACACTTCTTCATATTGCATAACAATTGTTTCTCCTTGAGAACTTGTAAATGTGTTAGATGTTCCTCCCATGTGGCACTAAAAATTAAAATATCATCTAGATATAAAAATGACACATGAATCTATGAATTCTGCAATACATCATTCATCAATATCATAAATGTAGCGGGTGCATTACATAAACCAAATGGAAGTACTAACCACTCATACAAACCTTGTTTTTTAAGGTAGTTTTCCATAAATCCTCCTCCCTCATTCTAACTTGATGATAAACTGACTTAAGATCTAATTTTGTGAATAACTTTGCATGTTGAAGTTGGTCTAAGAGATCATCTATGCGTGGGAGTGGATATATGTTCTTGATGGTAATTGTTGATTACTCAAATGTGCACCCACATCTCGGATCTCTGAAGAGGGACTAAGGTGTCTGAGACCACAATGGAACTGTCCCCAAGTTGTGGGACCTTGCGAGCTTGGGATAGATCTTCGGAGAAGGCCGGTTCCTCTATCTATCTCTACTGTTGCTACTGCTACTCCTAATGTTGAAAGGGGAAACTAAGCTAAGAATGCCAAGGGACCAGGGAAAGAAGGATAACATAAAGTAAACTACACTAAAAGGTGATAGCACTAGAAAAGAGGGATGAACACTATCTGTTTTGAGCAAGAATGACAGGGAATGTGTGAGAGGAGGCTAGGCACGAGTAGCACAACAAAACACACATTCACCAAATCATTCTTATGGAACACAACCAAGCATGGAACTGCAAGGGACTTGAAGTAGCACAACAATACACAATGCAAGAGAAAAGGCAAGAAGAAGGAATGCAAACATGCTAGGACAAAGAATAGTCACAAAACGATGCTTCTATTACTTCCAAAATGCACATAACTATTACAATGCTAAAGAGGCCGATATCCACATGCAAGAGCCAAACATGGAGGTCTGCAACTCAAAATACAAAAAATATGGAGTCCTTAGCAACACATATAAGGATCTAGAGTATCCAACATAAAAATGAGCCTTGCTCTTACATTTATAGATGAATCCATGGAGGAAAAAAGGAAAAGGAGGGAAAACCTAAATTTGAAATACAACCACCAACAAGGAGCATTCAATGTCTACAAATCCACTTGGAAATATGTGAAATATGCTTCCCCATGCTTGTTTGGTGTGTAAGAGAGCGGATCATACTAAATCGGGTGGTTAGAGCAATCAGATCTACTCATCAATGTTCAGAGAGACATTTTCCCAATTCTCACCTACCAGATCCGCTAGAATTTGAATTTTGAATTTATAGCATTGTATTTGATGTCGTGAACTTTCGACAAGTCTAGATGCATGTCGATCCGAGCTCATCACCGATGATATGGCTGTCGAAGATGTCATATTTTTCAGCATACACAAAACACGTGGTGCGTGTTGATTGGCTGGAATGATGGCCAAATGTACAACTGTTTATCGTTTTACGCCACATGTCAACCATTCATTTGTTGCAAGGATTCAACACCCTATCTGCTGGTTGCATGACACACTAAGCATGTCAAAAGATGATCTGGCACAAAAGGGCATGAGGAGAAAATAGAGGAAAGCACGGAGGAAGCGTGCACAATGTATATGGGGAGATGAATCAAACTAGTGAGCAGAGAATGTATGGTTAAGGTGCAACTATTACAAAGTAATGGGTGCGGCACGCGAAGGGTCAAAGACTTAGGCACGCGGGGTGGAAAGAGACTAACTTGGAAGAATTTGGACGTGTGGAAGGTGGAAGGAAGAGAGAAGTAAAAGGATGAAGGAAGGGGGTGCTAAGAGAACTGTGACCTAAGGGAATGTGCCAAATGATTTTGAGCATGCATGATTCTTCAATAAATATATTAGGGCCAGAATGTGTATGTAAGTTATTCAAATTACTAGGAGAGCTATTTAGATAACAGTTTTGGTGAATTTCGGGGCCATCACCTATTAGATGAAAGAGACTAGTAGCTTGAAGCATCCATTGGGCATGGAGTCTACTTGTACAATCATGAAAATTCCCTTGTTGTTCACTTTGAGTATCATTTCTGACACTTTTTCCTGAATCTCACAACTGCTGAGATAAGCTTGCACACTAGAAGAAACAAAAAAGCGCGCATGAAGCACGCAAGAGGAAAGAACTATGTATAAACAAATAATGTATGAGCACACTTGAAGGAATTGAAACTACTTTAATATATACAATATGATGCAGCAAACCTAATGGAAGGGTTTGAGATAGATCCCATTTACTAGGATTTGCAGCGTGCTTCCATCCGGATGAGTTAACTTGAAAGAGTTAGCTTCTTTGCAGGACTTGATGATGTATGGGCCACTCCAAAGTGCATCAAACTTTGAATGGTGCCCTAGTTTAGCTCTGTCAACATCCCATTTTAGAACCAGTCTCTAGCTTTGAAAGCTTGAGGCCTAGCCTTCTACGAAAAACCATTTCTTTTTTATCTATTGATGTTGTTCTAGCTTGATCATGGTAGAGTTTCTAAGTTCTTCAAGATTAACCAGCTATGTTATCTTGATTTCTCTTTGATCATGTGCTCTCAAATTCCAGGTTTCTTAGGCAAGCGCTAATGAATTTAGCTCTAGTGTCAAAGGAAGGGTAGCCTCCTTACCATAGAAAAACTTGTAAGGCAAAAATCCTATTGCTTTTTTATTGTGATTCTATCTTCCCAAAGCGCACACAGACCTTTGTATGCCATTGTCTTTGGCTGGTATTCATTGTGCACTTCATGATTTTGATCAAGTTCTTGTTTGTTGATTCTACCAAACCGTTTCCCTGAGGGTAATAGTTGGAAGAATTTTTCAGGTAAATGCCCAAACTTAGAGCCCAATCAAGTGATTTTAGCACCAAGGAAGGCCTTTGCATTATAAAGATAATGGTTTGAGGAATGCCAAACCTTGTGACTAAACCTTCGAGAAAGTCAAGGATGACTGCCTCGATTGATTCCTTAAGCATGACAACTTCTGTCCATCTGGTGAAGTAATATGTAGTTGTCAGCACCCATTTGTGTCCAACACTTGAAGGTGGATTGATCATGCCTATGAAGTCAAGACCCCATTGCGCAAAAGGCTGATCCACTTGGATTGGTTGGAGGGGAAGTGCTGCCAATCTTTTCTTTCTTGCAAAGAAAGCGCATTCCTTACATTTTGTGACCCACCTATGTGCATCTGCAAATAGGGTAGGCCAAAAGATACCTGTCATTATGATCTTCATTGTTGTAGTTTTGGCAGAGAAGTGTCCACCAGAGAATCCATCGTGAAATTTTGCTAACACTTTTTCAGTCTGCACATTGTTGATACATCTTAATAGCACACCATCTAGATTTCTTTTAAAGAGAAGTCCATCAATCAAAACATAAGGAATAGATTACAACCTGAGATGTCTTCTCTTTGCTTTATTCAAACTGGGAGGGTAGGCACCTTGGAAAGGAATGTGATCATGTCCTTCATCCAATCACGCATGTTGGGGTTTATGTTCTGTTCATGTTCTACATACAGAGGACTTCATCTAGAAATAATGAAGCCTCAAGTTCACTCTGTGCATCCTCAACAATCTGCCTACGAGAGTGCACTTTGCCTCTTACCATCTTTGTGGCCTTGATAGTCACATCATATTCCATAATTTTGGTCACCCATCGCACTCTCTTCTCACTGATTTCTACTCCCATGATGAAGTCTCTGATAGATGAGTGAGAGACTAACACCTTGATATGATTTGTGGTGAGCATGCTCTTGAATTTCTTGAGCGCACGCATGATGGTGAAGACACTCGCTTCTCCATGTGACTATACTTCAATTCATAATCCTTCAATGTCTAGTTGAAGAAGGCCACTAGCTATTCCAGTCCTTGTTCATTTTCTTATGTCAGACAACAACAATGCTTGCATTAACACCATAAGCATAAAGGATGAAATCCTTTGAGTAATCTAGATTGAGGAGTGTTGGTGCACAAGCAATTTCCTTCTTGATCTTATTGAAGCTTTCTCTTCCTTCTATTGTCCATTTGAAGGCTATGTCCTTCTTGAGCATAAGGGTGATGGGCCAAACCAGTCCTGTAAAGTTAGGGATAAAATGCCTAACAAAATTAATCTTACCAAGGAAGGATCAGAAGGCTTTTTGCTGCGCCCGTAGGGAAAGGGCTAGGATATCAAAAATGCACTCAAGACTAATCGCAATTCCATCCTTTGAACCCACGTGGCCCAAAAGCCTTTCCCGAGTCACCGCAAAGTTACACTTCTTGGGGTTAAGAGACACCCAAATTCTTTGCATCTCTTAAAGACTTTTCCTGTGTGTGTGCTATGTGATCTCGCACTCTGCTTTAAGAAAATAGTTATGTCATCAAGGTAAACCAAGATGAACTCATTGATGTAACCTTTGAAGGTAATATCCATGGCGCGTTGAAATGTTGTGCTCATGTATTTGATAGACCAAAGGGAATTTTATGATATGCATATGTTCCCCACTTGGTTGTAAATGCCATTTTGAATTGATCCTCTTCCTTGACCAGGATCTGGTTGAAACTCGAATACCCATCTAGCATGGAGAACCTTTGCACGCTAGCTACAGTTTGCAAAATTTGCTCCATTGAAGGCAAAGGATAGTGATCCTTTAGAGATGCCTTATTCAAATCTCTGAAATCAACACAAAGTCTGATTTCACCATTCTTCTTGCGTACTAGAACCAAATTTACAACCCAGGTAGAGTATTTGATAGGAAAATAATTTTTCCTCAATGAGTTTGGATAACTCCTTTCTCATGAGGGGCTCTATCCTTGGATTGACTGGCTTATTGTTTTTGTCGATGGGCTTTATGCTAGGATCAAGGTTAATAGAGTGTTGAGAAACACTTGGATCAAAACCCTTGAGGTCTTCATACTCCCATGAGAAAATGTCACTGTATCTTTGATAGAGAGAGATGAAGGCCTATTTTTCTTCATGCGTGCAAGTCTTGCTGAGCAACAACTCCTTTCCATGCGCAATAGTAATGGGAGAGAAATCCTCTTACGTGGCGCACATGTATCTTTCTTCACCCTTGAACTCATCATCAGGGCTGAACATTTTCTCTAAGGTGACCAAACCTTTAGGAAACTTATTTGTCTTTAGCTGAATCACTTGGTCACCATAGTTGTTATGCAAGTCAACTTGCATACTTGATGAAAATTTAGCTTCATTCTGGATAAACTAGATGATCTGTGCATCATTTTTAAACACTTGCCAGCTAGTGTTATTATCTAGAATGGATGGTCTAATTACCATCTTAATGTGTTGAGTGTTCCTTTGACAAAGTCCTCAAAGAGAGAAAATTGTGAACCAAACGCGCTATTTGGTCACCTTCCTCCTTGTTCATTTTCCGTGGGACTACCTGCAGATTAAGAGCATCAAAGCTCTCTCAAGTAGGTCCCAAACTCTATGTTTATAAGCTTTAATAAGCTTATTCTTTGTCTGGCATTTGTTGGTGACCTGATGGATGACCAATTCTTGTCTCCCCAAAGATCTGCAACACTTTAATTTTCTTCTTTTTAGTAATAAGCAAGCCATGCACCAAAGTGCTTCATATTCTGCCACATTGTTAGAACATGCAAATTGCAGCCTATGCATGAAGAATAATTTCTCATCCTTAGGGGAAATGAGAACCACTCTTGATCCTATGCCATTTCTACTGGATCCATCAAAGTATAACTTCCATAGACCAATTTGAACTTTGTCTCCTATGAGCGCATGCGGAAGTGTAGCGTCTTCTTCTAGAATGCAATAAGTACCAAGCCTAGTCTCATAGGCTTCCAAGTTATTTAGCACAGGATCAAATTTGTGATGCCTCTCCGCCCATTCATCAAGTACTAGGTCTAGAACAGAGGGTGGAAGATATTGCTCTTTAGGAACTGAAACTTGTTCTTCCTGGATAAGACAATTGGCTTGGAGAGGGGATGGAACATATGGCTCTACATGATAAGAAAATATAGGCTCAGCTTGTATGGTAAACTAGGTACCATACCTTGTCTTGAGAAACATATGAGACCAATCAAAAGACAAGTAACCACCCACTTTAGCAGTAAATTCTCTTGATAGACATAGGGCAAACAAAGGAGGCAGGTCAATAATTGACACATCTTGAGTAATTTTTAGGCTTGGACATGCATGGAGGGTTAACTCAAGATCCTTGATGACTCCCAAGGTAGTTACAACTGATCCATCAAGTTGTAGGACTCCTTTAGATAAAGGGCTATATTTTAGACCTAAGACATCAGCTATCTTCTTAGGCATAACAGAAGTACTAGCACCTGAGTCAACTAAGTAGTTATGCACTAGGTGTTTTCCTATAATCAAGGACATATAGAAGGGTGGGGTTTTAGAAAATTTTCTTACTTTTTCTCCTCTTCTTGGTAGATTTTGACAGAAGTGCGTGGCTTCATGCATAATTGGTCGGCCACGAAATTTGCGCTAGAGCTTCATGCAACAAATCCCGCTAAGATGGAATGGTTAGGGCATCCCACATTATGACGTTTATGTTTTTTTCTTCATCTGGTCAACAATGTTGAACGAAAGCCCTCTTACCTTGTGAATTTGGGGAACAACATCCCTTCTTGAGTGTTCAGGGCGTGGAAGCCTGAATTTTAGCTGGAGTAGAGGCTCTGGCCTACCAAAGGATGGGCGCATGTTGTTTTAGAAGGAGCTTTACATGGACCTCTTACATATGGGTTTGAATATTTTTGCTTTGGAAGAGGTCTTGTCGATTCTTTTTCTTCTCAAGATTGTTGGGACTATGACCTGTGCGCTGAATCCAATATTATTTTCTTATATCTTGTGTTGTCCACTACGGGCACGTAGTCTCTCTAGCTTGGTTGATTGCACAAAAGTCCTCTACACCAAAGAACATCAAATTGGTTTCTAGAGGAACTTCTAGATCTTCGGTTTATCTACTTCCCGGGTTCTTGTTGAAGGCTCACAGGATGAAGCATTTTGGATCATGAAGGCTTGGGCACACATAACATTAGCAAAATGGTACTGACTATGAGGCATTTTGTAAGGGAAGCACCACTCGACTCTTGTGCCAAGTTGTTTGAATCGGGACGAGTGCTCGGCTTGTGTTGGGCACTTTGGAAGAGAAGGCGCAAGAGGAACAACTTGTAAAGGAAGATGTGCATTAGGCTACCACCTATCATTCTACTAGTTGGGTGTGTATCTTTGATTTCCATATTGATTCTACCAAGGCTGATTCCTTGGCCATGCACCGAGTGGAAATGCCTCTATACGCTTGCGCTTGCTGCTTTTCTAGTGATATGACCTTGTTTGATAAATTTCTGATCAAGGCCTTCAACTCTTCATCTTCCTTGTGTTGTGCTGGAGAATAGGATGTTGAGGCAACCGGTTGCACGCTTTTCTCAGGAGTAGGAATAGGGGCCATAGAAGGCTGGGGCACTTGTGACATCTCTGGGAACAAGGGCATGGGTGGTCTAGGAGCCAACTTTCCCACCTGAATGAGACTATTTTCTGCCCTTACTATGCAATGTTATAAGCAGTTGGTAGAGTCCTACCCCCATAGATTAGATCATAACTGAAATGTCACTATTGAGCACCTTCAGGAAATCATGTTGGTGTAGGTATCACCACAAGAGGAATTCTATCCCAAGTCTTCTAAAATATGATATTGAAATCAATCATTTGCTCATTAGGTGCCCTCCTTGTTGTTTTCAATTGCTCCACCAAAGATAAGTGATTTGACTTATCTTCAAAATAATTGCATAGAGTTGTTCCCATCTCATCCCAATTGGTGATAGATCCAAGTCTCAAGCCTTGGTACCATTGAAGTGCTTTACCTTTGAAAGAGGCTGCAAGCAACCTAATTGCTACATCATTATGTGTGATCAGATAGAATGAACACACATTTGCTACATCCTGGATATGCTCTGGGGGTGACTTGATTCTCACCAATAAAGTAAGGAATACTTTTGAGTGCACCATTGGGCATATCATGCTACACCAGGAGTAAGGGAATCCCTCCATCAAAGTTTGCAAAGATTCTTAATGGAGGAGGTGGCTGATTTTCCATTACAGGGAACACATGTTGTATGTTTGGAGGAGGAGTTGAACAGTGTGTGCACGCTAGAGATAGAGATGTACGTGTGGGATTTCTAGAGCGAATTTTTCTCGAAAATAGCTTTGGAGGTACTCAAAAGAGTCTTCAGCTGCTACACTTCTTCTTGTGTGCACTTTTCTCATGAAAGGCACTCAAGACTATTGAAACAGAGATTTTAAAATGTTGGGAGTCATTAGATGTGTTTGCAAGGAGCCTCTTCTAAGAATGAAACACTAAGTCCACACACCAGAACTTAGAGATATGAAATTTGAGCTTTCAATGCTGGTCCCACTGGGCATGCCAAAAACTATTGGTTTCTCAAACATGCACCCACATCTCGAATCTCTGAAGAGGGGACGAGGTGTCTGAGACCACAATGGAACCATCCCCAAGTTGTGGGACCTTGTGAGCTTGGGACGGATCTCCAGAGAAGGCCGGTTCCTCTATCTATCTCTACTGCTATTGCTACTCCTAATGCTAAAAGGGAAACTAAGCTAAGAATGCTAAGGGACCAGGGAAAGAAGGATAACATAAAGTAAACTACACTAAAAGGTGATAGCACTAGAAAAGAGGGATGAACACTATCTATTTTGAGCAAGAATGACAGGGAATGTGTGAGAAGGCTAGCTAGCACGGGTAACACAACAAAACACGCATTCACCAAATCGTTCTTATGGGACACAACTGACAGGGCATGGAACTGCAAGTGGGGACTTGAAGTAGCACAACAATACACAATGCAAGAGAAAAGGAAAGAATAAGGAATGCAAACATGCTAGGATAGAGAATAGTCACAAAATGATGCTTCTATTACTTCCAAAATGCACAAAACTATTACAATGATAAAGAGGCTGATATCCACATGTAAGAGCCAAACATGGAGGTCTGCAACTCAAAATATAGAAAATATGGAGTCCTTAGCAACACGCATAAGGATCTAGAGTATCCAACATAACAAATGAGCCTTGCTCTTACATTTATAGATGAATCCATGGAGGAAAGAAGGAAAAGGAGGGAAAACTGAATTTGAAATACAACCACCAACAAGAAGCATTCAATATCTCAAATCTTCTTGGAAATTTATGATATACGCTTCCTAATGCCTATTTGGCATGTAATGGAGAGTGGATCATACTAAATCAGTGGTTGGAGCAATCAGATTTACTCATCAATGTTCAGAGAGACGTTTTCCCAATTCTCACCTACCAGATCTGCCAGAATTTGAATTTTGAATTTCTAAAGATCTGTAGTGATGTCGGTAGCTTTCTAACAAGTCCGGCATGCACCGATATGAGCTCTTTTGTTGATGATATGGCTATAAGAATATGTCGAGTTGTTGGCGTGTCAAAACACGTGGCATGTGCTTGATTGGTTGGAATGATGGCCAAATGTACAATTGTTCGCTGCGTTTACGCCACGTGTCAAACATTCATTTGTTGCGAGGATTCGGTGCCTATCTGGTTACACATAGCACCGAGCATGTCAAAAGGTGATCGCACAAAAGAGCGCGAGGAGAAAATAGAGGAAAGCATGGAGGAAGTGCGCACGAGGAGATAAATCAAGCGGGTGAGCAGAAACGATGGTTAAGGCACAACTAGGGGCGCGGCGCACGAAGGGTTAAAGACTTAGGCACACATAGTGGAAAGAGACTGACTCGAACGAATGTGGATGTGCATAAGGTAGGTGCAAGAGAAAGTGGAAGGAGGAAGGAAGAGGGTGCACAACTACGACCTAAGAGAATGTGCCAATGATTTTGATCGCGCGCGATTCTTGAATAGATATATTAGGGCTAGAATGTGTATGTAAGTTATTCAAATTGGTATGAGAGCTATTTGGATAATAGTAATATTGTTTAAATAATGGTAGTCGATGCATATTCTCCAAGAACCATCCTTTTTTGGCACCATCACAATAGGTGAACCACATGGTGAGGTGTTTGGGTGTGTTACCCTTTGTCTAATAGATCTTGGAGTTGCTTCTTTACCTCTATAATCTCCAATAAGGATTACTTATAAAACCCAATAATTAGTAGAGGGGATTCAAGAAACATATGAATCTCATGATTTTTTCCCTTTTTGGTGATAACCCATTGGGAGTCTAGAATAATTCTTGAAAATATTGAATTATGCTATCCAAATCCTTCATCCCTTTGTTATAAATATATGAAATTTCTACCCCATATTGCTTATCTTTCAATAAAAGTAAACAAAATTGATTATGATTTTCCTAAATTAGTCTCTTTTTTTGGTTAACACTTACCATAGCAATATTTTTCTTACGTTGGTGTGCTGAATATTGTAAATGACTCCATCCTTGACCCATATGTATCGGTTCTCCTTCTCATGAATATAAGCATCCCTGATATACAAGTAAGGACTCCCAAAACAACATCAAATGCATCAAGTGGAATTACATTAGCCTCCAATACATCTATATACTAATAATTTATCCCAAACTTGAACTTACATCTTCTTGTTACCTAAATTTATACACCCTTATTCACCCATCCCAAAAGATAAGGATGTGGATGCTCATAAGTTTCAAGACCAAGCTTCTTTAAAACCGCATCAGAAATCGATTAGATTGAGAACCAATATCAACCAAAGTATTTACCTTAGTTCTCTTGATTTGGATTTTGATATGAAATAACTTACTCATCTCTTCCTCCTATTCTTGGTTGTTCATGTTGGTGGTCATGCATCCAAGCCTCTCATCTACATCATAATCATCCTCAATATTTACAGGTGACATTGATTTTTGAATCCTTGGTTTGGTTCTTTAGATGTAACTCTAGATGTAACTTCCAACATGTAGCATCAATATGACCATTGATATCACAATTCTTACAAAAATTCTTAGGATCTTTACAAGTATTCAAAGTAGTGGTGGTCTTTTTACCTTTCCCTTTCCATTTACCTTTGTTACTTGTTTGTCCTACTCTTTCTTTGATGATTTGTTGACTATTTTTTCCTCAACTCCATTTCTCCTTGCTTCTTTTCATCATCAATATAATAGGCTTGCACACATGCTTCATTGAGATCCTTGGGCTTCATGGAGATGACCTTCCTTTGAAGGTGAGTGTGAAGTCCTCCCAAATACTTGGTCAAAATATCCTCATCCTCCAAGTCCATATTAAGCAACATGGCTTGTCTCTGAAACTCTGTAGTGTAATCTTGCACACTTTGACCACTATTTTGTCTAAAATACTACCATTTAATCATTTGGTTAGTCTTATGGCCAATAGGATAAAAGTTAGCTCTAAAAATTCTTTAAAACCCTCCCAAGATATTACAATAGGATGTTTCTTTTTCACAAGTGGCTAGATGGGTTTCCCACAAAACTAGAGAATGTCCTTCCATTTTGAGACATGCAAAGGTGATCCTTTGTGCCTTAGTGACATCATGTACACTAAAATAAACCTCCAATTGTTTAAACCATTTATCAAGCAATTCTGCATCTACTTTTCCTTCAAAGATTTTTATCTTAACTTTTGTTTCAACTTTAAAAGGAGCATGATCATATTTTACCTTCTCTCTTCAAACTAGAGTTTCTTCTTCTTGGTCTTTCACATCATCTTCCTCTTTATGGATCTTTCCTATGCCAAACATTTTATCCAAAGATCAAACCAAGGTATGTCCATGGAATATTTCTTAACTAAATCTTTCTTTTGTAAATCTAAGAGTTCTTGTTGGTGTCTCATGACCTATCCATAGTGTTTTCCAGCATCTCAATTCTATGAACCAATTTCTCTTCCTCCATTTGATCTCTAACTCTTTGTTTCCACTTATTTGTAGATATGTCTAGATCACAAGGTAAAAATTCTTCACCTTTAGACCTTGTCACTGTCATACAAATCACAAGAATGAATACTAGATAATAATCAACTCTGATACCAAAATGATCTGTAAACCTCTAGCTTTGGAAATTTACGAGACCACAACAATTATTGTTCTACTTCTAATTCTTGAAACTAACAGTTCTTAAATTCTAGAGAATGAAATATGAACTTAGAACTATTTTTCAGTAAAGAAAAGATGACAATTTAACACACACACACACACAATATTTTTATCCCTGAAACCCCCATTTGAGGGAAAACCAATAGGGAAGGGAAATTGATCTTTCTTCTCACTTATATATTGGTTAAATTAAAAGGAAATACTTATTAAAATAAGATAAAGGAATATAAACAATGTCAACACCTCCATTTTGTACTTGTTTTATTTGTTTTCACACCTTGCTTCTATAAAACAATTCCATCTTCAATGGTTTATTTCTCACGTTTCTTCATTTCTTCATTCCCACTTTGATGCCTCAATTCCACTTGATCTCTTGCTTAAATAGTTTTCTCCCCATATCCTCCCATGCATCGGAGAATGGGAAGAGGCGTTCCCAAGGAAGAGACAAAATCAAACGTTTGAAATTTATAACCATTCGTGGATTTATTTATTTTTTTGTCCATTAGTGACGGGACAACCGATGTATGCAAACCATCGCTTATGCTACCGCCATGGTGGTTATGTAGCCATCATCTATGTAGAGGGGTGGCTATGTAACCGTCGGGGAGGTTACACAACCACTACTCTACATAGAGTGGTGGTTATGTAACTTTACAATGTGCTCTTCTTTTGTCTAATTTTTCTTTTGGTTCTAGTTATTCGATGAAGTGGTATTTCTTTAGATCCCTATGGATCATTGTTAGCTGGACCCACCTTGGATTGGTATGATTTCATCCCATAACATTCATTATTTTCTTTCACCCAACTCATGCAATTATTCCTAGAACACTTTTCAATCAACATTGCGCATAATATCACTATCACATACCTCTACGCCATTAGACAATTTGATGACAAGTCTATCACATATTTTGTCACATGATGGCGTGGCATAATCAACCAACTATCATTCTCTCTTCCACAGAATGAATTAATCAAAATTTTCTCACGGTCTTGTGTGAAGCATATTTCCTCTACTCTTCAAATAAAATCATTCCAAACCTTTGAAGAGGCATTTACCATGGCTCATAAACTTGAACTTTGTTCCCTTGAGCAAGGCCATCTCAAAATTCAATCAAATAAACCTAAGTCTGAATTTACTAAATCCTCCACACATGGTGAAAAATCTAAGAATGCTGCTAATGTCATCATGGTTAAATCTTCCTCCACATCCACTTCTCACACAGAGCCTCCACAAAGAGCTCCTAGACCACCTCCTAACTATACCCCTCTTGGGGAATCTTATAGTTTAATATTCAACAAGTTAATGGTGTTTCATCTTATTTAACTTCCTCCCATTTGACCCTTCAATGAATCACGACCCAAACCAACATGGTATCATGAGGAGCATTATTGTAAGTATCATCAATTCCATGGTCATGACATTGAGAAGTGTCACACTTTTAAATACCTTGTCCAAAAACTCATAGACTATGGTGACCTCCAAGTGGATAACCCTAACACACCACCTAATCATCCTCTTGACATTTTCAAACAACCTTTTCCCAATCATTTACCAAATAATCAAACTCCACCCCCACATCACAAACACCTAATGCCCATACAATAAATACTATAAATCAAGAACCAACACCATCACCTACATCCATCATCTCTTCATCTGTTACACCCACATCTATTTTAGACTCTTCCCTCATGCTCACAACTTCATCAACATCTACACATATCCCTACACCTATTATATCTACATCGACTATGTCCATAACTACCACATCCACATCAATCCTAATTACACCCACTTCCCCATCCATATCTACCACATCCTCACCTATCACATATAGTCCTTCACCTATATCTACCCCAACACCCACCTTAACATCTTCATCACACATTCCTACATCCACACCCACTTCCACATCAATCACATCTACTACTATGACCATACCCACATCAACATCCAAATCTATATCCACATCCATACCATCTCTTGAAACATATATTATGTAGACACCCCACTTAATATAACTACAAATGATACTCTCTCCCCATCTATAAGTCCAATCATTCCTACACCAACAAATCCTATACCTATACAATATACAACCCTTTTAGATCTCGTCAAGCACATCATACAAAAACCACTTCCACCTTTAATATCCACCTCTACAACACAATCTCCACTATGTGGTGCTGCCTCTACAAACCCCCAATTGAAATAGTCATCATTCCTGCCAAATGAAAATATTCACAACCAAAGTCTAAGAACCTTGGCATGCCCATTCAAAATACCTTACACATCCACACAAAAATTTGGAGCTCCCTCCTCCCAAGACTAACCCTCCTAAGCAATATAATGTCACATCATCACTCTTAGGAGTATCTCCATCCATATTAGGGCCTAACCCTTCATCTAAAATACCCATTATCAACAAATCCAAGTCAAAAAATATAATCCTTCTTCCAAATCTGATCCTCCTTTAAAATCATCCATATCCCCAATTATCAAATCTGAATCCAAGCCATCTAAGTTGTCAATCATCAAAATTGAAACTAAGATACAATCACCATCTTCTCCATCTAAGTCCAAGGTAGAATAAAATAATCCCATAAATCCTCATTGAATAAAACCATCCCTCCTACCTATGTATGATTCTTACAACAACTCCATCTACATCCTCTCCTTCAAAACCCCCATCGGCTCCTAAACTAAAATATTCCAATGCTTACTTCAAGCATCCACAATCACCCTTCCCCCATTAAGTATTTTGATTCACATGGGCCAAGACCTTCATGGTTTGATCGACCACATTTGTGCATATCATCATGCCCTAGGACATGATACCAAACATTGTAAGGCCCTTCAAACTATAATCCATAATCTCATTGAAGAATACAATCTCCTCATCGAGGAATATCATCCTCTTCCATCTACAATTATATCCACCTCACCTGATAATTATTTAATCCAATCTTCATCCAACAAGGTCTTTAAATATCCTCATTCATCTAGGACCTTCTTCGTCTTCCCTCCTCTAAATATGACCTATCCCAAAGAAGGTCCTCCTTTTTTATCAATGTTGTTCAGATCACCACCTATTAAATTCAAATAAAAAGTTGTTTTCGCCCCTCCCTCTAGTGATCCTTCTCCTCCTCCGTCTTCATCGAAATATAAAGTGTTTATCTTAGCTACCCCACAACTTGCTGCCATTGAATAGAGTGTTATGAAACAACTTCATCAAGCCCTGTTAAGATGTCACTCTATGAGCTCATCCAAAGCTCTCTTGATCATAGAAAATCCCTCATTGAATCTCTCAAATGTATCCCTACCCCTAGTGATGAGGCTCACCCTTTGAAAATCTCACTGGAGAACTTTTTACTTCGCCTCCATATCTTTTGACAATACCCAAATTATCGACATATCACATGAAGAACATGACCTTCCCCTTTTCATCACTGTGCATATCAATGACACATTCATTCATCATTCCATGATAGACAATGGAGCTAGCATAAACATCATCTCATCCCATACCTTTGATCAGCTCAAGCTCCCTAATTTTATTGTCACCCAATCACCCGTGGTTCTTTACACATTTAATGATGTTGTTGCTCCCACTTTGGGAACAATTATTCTTCCTATCCATATTGGTGAAAAAAATCCTTCATGAGGTCTTCTATATCATAGAGGGGAGTTCCAATACAATATCCTACTTGGATGACCATGGATTCACACCATGCATTGTATTCCTTCCACCCTTCATCGATGTATCAAGTATGAACATGAGGGAAGATCCTAACTCTCCCCACAGACACTCCTCCATTCAAAGCATGTCATATGACTTATCATCCTAATGATGCACTTATTCCCAAACAATATTCTTCTAAATCATCCATGATCTTATCTATCTTTGCATCCAAGCTTCCTAATTATGATTCCTTAGAAAAAGTAATTGACCGCCTCACGCTAGAGAAGGAGTATCACCTTCTCGGGCTCAATGCTTTTCTCATGCCTCAAAGACTCAGTGGACTGATAAATCTCCAATGTATCAACTTGATGTTGGGGATATCATTTCTTTTGGTCAAACCCATCTTTTCACCAATCTCATCTATGGTGGAATTGATCGCCCTTCCTCCCACATTGACGCTCAACCACACACCAGACTTACACCAATGGTTTTGAATTTCTCTAAAAAAATCCTTTACAAACTTTTTTTTTGATTCACATAGAAATGATTTAGAATGGGGCATTATGAACAAGGCATACATGACCTCATCATCAACCAATCTCGCAAGCCCCATGAGAAGTTTAGATTGGGTAAGGAACAACCTACCAAATCTCTCACACCTTCTTCATCTTCATCCCTTATGATCATTGATCCCCCATATTCTCCATCCCATGAGGTTATGGATATGAATGACACCATGTCCATATCCTCTAGCTTTTTTTTAATATCCACCATTACCTTGGGACCAGATCACTTATCAGTGTGAAGATGAAACTAGGTCCCTCCCTCTTCAATTTTCTAATATGGTAGAAGAATATTCCCTACCATTGACATTATTTAATGCACTCGATGATGATTCCATCCTTTCCTATATGGGGTAGAAGATTCATATCTTCATAAGACCTTACCACTAGAAACATCCACCCTTATTAACGAATCCACCATCGACATCAACATAGGGACTCCATAAGAGCCTTGCATCCTCAAAGTGGGTCAATCCCTTTATCCACAAGAACTTTAATCTTTCACCACCTTTCTTTCTAGACATAGCCAATCCTTCCCACCGACATGTCGGGCCTCGATCCTTTCATCATTATCTATAACATCGTTACCTTTCCTAACACTAATCACATTCGGTAGAATCTTTCCTACATGCACCCTCACGCTGACCTCCTTGTCAAATAGGAGTTGTAACACCTTATTTATAAAAATTTCATCATCCCTATCAACTATTTGCAATGGGTCTCCAATATCGTACCCATTTCCAAAGCCTCTAGAAATTTGTGTATCTACACCGATTTTGGGATCTAAATCTCTCTTTCCCTAAGGATGACTTTCCTCTTCCCAAAATTGATCAACTCTTCGACATCACAACTGGTCATGAGATGCTTTCTATTATGGATGGATTCTCTAGGTATAATCAGATCCTTATCACACCAGAAGACCAATATAAGACTTCATTCATCAATCCTTGGGAGAATTTTTGTTATCTTGTCATGTATTTCATGTTGAAAAATGCATGAGCCACCTACCAACACACTATGACCTACATATTTCATGATCTCATCCATAATACTGTAGAATACTATGTCGATGATCTCTTGGGTGAGTCCAAACATCAAATAGACCACCTTTCCATCCTTAAAGTCCTCTTTCAGCACCTTATACTCTTCTTCCTTCATCTCAATCCAAATGAAGTTTGTTTTGGGAGTCTTAATTGATAAAATCCTTAACTTCATCATTTCTATCGGGGTATTAAAGTTAACCCTACCAAAATCAAAGCCATCCTAGAGATGCCTCCTATCCTCGATCATCTAATAATTTCATAGACACAATGGCTTCCCTTGCATCTTGCATCCCATGGGCCACAAAATAATCTAAGATTTATGTTGTTTTCTTTTACCTCAATCAACCATCTCATGTTCATGAAATCCCTCGTATTAATCATGTTCTTACCATTCCATCAGATCTTTAGTATTCTAATTTTTTCACTTCTATCTCAATGTATCATCCCCTCGACCTATCTAAAAATGGTAGATGGTCATTTTTTCCAATGCACTAATCGCTATGTCATTCTTAGTAGAATCCTTTACAAGCATGACTTCAATGGCATCTTTTTTATTTCCTTCGGTCTCATGAATCTAATCGTGTTATCAAGAATTCCATGGTGGCATTTGTGGTGGTCATTTTAGTGGCTTGGAAGTTTCCAAGTGCATTCTTTGCATGGGATATTATTGGCCCACCCTTGATCAAGAATGTTATGACTATGTTAAGAAATGCGTAAAATGCAAACAACATTCTAATATCATTCACATTCCTAGCCAAGCCTTACAGCCAACTCAAGATCTTTGGTGCTTCTCATAATGGGGACTCAACCTCATTGGCCTCATGAACCTACATTCCTTGCAACTCCATCAATATATCATCACTTCTATTGACTATTTTACAAAATGGTTGGAATCCATTCAATCACATAAACTAAAACTAAACATATTGTCAATTTCGTTTATCAACACCTCATTTTTTGCTTCGGTGTCCCTAAAAAGGTCATCACAAACAATGAAAATTAATTTTTAAAAAATACCTCAAGAATATTTGAAATCATTCAATATTAAGCTCAACTTCCCATCCCCTTATTATCCTCAAGATAACGGCCAAGATGAAGCAACTAACAAAACCTTTTGTAACATCCTTGCCAAGACTATTGATAAATCAGGTTGTAATTGGCACCTTCATATTCCCTTCGATATTTGGGATTATCAAACTAGCATTTGACCTCTACGGTTCTACTCCCTTTTCTTTAGTTTACAGATCTAAAACCATTCTTCCTCTTGAGGTCCAAATCCCATCCTTACGTGTGTCCCTTCACAAATTAGTCTCTTATGAATATTATCATCAAAAGGGTCTAGAATAACTTGAGTTGTTATATGAGCATCGCCTCGTCACTCTTCAAAATCATCATGTCTACTAATAACGTATCAAATGTTATTATAAAAAACATCTCAAGGAGCATGACTTTAACATCGGTGACCTTTTCCTTAAAAAATAGAATATCGGTACTCTAGAAAAGAGTCAATGTGGAAAGTTTTCTCCCAATTGGATTGGACCATACATTGTAATACATAAGTATGGGTCGGGAGCCTATCATTTAGCATCTCTCAATGATTTGTAAACTCTTCAACTTTGGAATTATTCACAAAATCACAAATTAATCATTGTTGTTTACTTTCTATTAGAAAATAACAGAGATAGCTAGTGAATGAATTACTATTGTGCTTAGAATCAACAATTGTAGTAAAGGAAAGAATATAAGCTCATAACACCAACAATTTTATCCTGGAAAACCTCCAATGGAGGAAAAACCAATTAGGGAAGGGCAATTTCTCTTTCTTCCCACTTCTATTGGCCAATTTAAATCAATAGGTACAAAATTTACAATAAGTAAGAAAGAGAAGTAGATAATATCTCAACACTTCCTTTCAGTTACTTGCTTGCTTTGATCCAACACTCCTTTCTTCTACAAAAATACAATTTCCAGCACCAAGACTTCTTGCTCACTTTCTCCCATGCTTCAATGATCTTCTACACTTCTACAATCATGTATTTATAGCCTTTCTCATGTCCTCTCATGCACTGGAGAATGGGAAAGGTCATGAAGGAGAAGAGAAATGAACACCCTTTCAAATTTAGAGGCTGTTCGTTTTGATTTTAGTTTTCTGTCCATAATGGCTAGGACCACCGCCCTATGTAGACCGGCGGTCCTGGGACTGCCACCCTGGCTGGGTGGTGGTTCTGTAACCGCTGCCCTGCATAGGGAGGGAGGTCATGTTACTTAAAAGATAGAACCTCTGTTTCATTATTTTCCTTCTTTGTGTTGATTGTTTCTGATGAAGTAGAGTTATTTCAGATCCCTATGGATCACACCTCCCCTTCTTAGGAGGATTTTGGTCCCACAAAAGCTTAGTGGGGGAGTAGATGAGGGAACAATTCCCTCACTTGCTCCTTTGAGTACCACCGGGCCTGCCTTGGTGTCTTTCCTTTCAGTCCAATCTACCAAGACTCCTGCGGACCTCTTCTAGTCTCTCTGACCTTCTGCTGTAGCACTACATCCTCCTCCAATTCACCTCATGAGTCCAAGACACAATCCTCAATGGAAGGTAGCAATTGTAGTTCTTCATCTTCATCCAGCATGGATGGCTCATATAGGTGCAAGTTCTCACAATTTACTACAGAGTACATCCTCATGAATGATGGTAAATCAAGTCGAAAAGAATTTTCCCCAACCTTGCTCCAATATGGTGAAGGGTCCATATCGTAGTGGCTTGAGATTTTGTGCTTGACCTTGTAGTCTCTCCTTGCTCAAGTAAAGCCAAATTGTCTCCAACATGAAGCTTGTGTTCCCTCCTATGTTGATCGTGCCTAGCTTTGTACTTTGCTTGAGATTTTTCTAGTTGTTCTTTGACCTTGAGATGGATTTGCTTTGGATCCTCTCAATGAACTTGTTGGCTCTAGTCACCTTTGTGTCTCGTGTATCCTCCTCATCCTATTGTCCAACTGCTATGTCCAACGGATTTGTAGGTAGATATCCCAAGCATGCTTCAAATGGTGACTTCATAGTGGATGTGTGTATTGCCCGGTTATAGGAATGTTGAATGTAGGCTAAGGACTCGTCCCAAGTCCTTGGGTACTTACTATTATACCCTCTGATCAATTGTACCAAAGTCCTATTTACCACCTCTATTTTTCCATCTGTCTGTGGATGGAAAGTTGTGCTCCTCTGTAACCTGGTATCCATCTTGTCCCACAAAGTAGTCCAAAACTTCCCCAAGAACCTGGAATCCCTGTCAGAGATAATAGACTTTGGCAAACCAAAATGCACCCATACATTAGCAAAGAAAAGATCTGTTGCCTCATGTGCTTTTACTGTCTTTTTACATGCCATAAGAATACACATTTTACTAAATCTATCCACAACAACATAGAGATAGTCATGGCCATGTTTAGACATAGGTAATCCTCCTACAAAATCCATAGAAATTTCCTCCCATGGATGAGTAGGTATTGGTAAAGGCATATACAAACCTTCCTTCCTAGTTTTAGGCTTGCTAGTACAACAAAGTTTACATCCACGAATAAATTTTGATACTTCTTCTTGCATGTTGGGCCAATATACATACCTTTGCAAGTGGGATAGGGTCTTACCAACACCGAAATGTCCCGCTACTTTCGAGGTATGTGCTTCCCTCATCAATAGAAGTCTTTCTTCTTTAGGCACACAAAGTTTCCCCCATCGGTAGAGCAGCCCATCCTTGAGATAACAGTCTTCAATCCCCATCTTTTCAGCCCCTTGGGACTGCAACTTCTGAAATGTTACCCCAAAGTCTTTGTCTTGGGCATATGCTTCTCCATAAGCTTCCTTCGTGAAGGGCTCGATCTGAGAGATAGTGGCCAAACAGGAGAACTTTTCCTGTGTGGGTGGCCTAGACAACATGTCTGCCACAAAATTTGTACTACCTTTCTTGTATTTGATCACTAGATGGAATTGCTGAAGAAACCCCATCCATTTGTAGTGCCTTGCCTACTGCAATTTAGACTGTGCTTGTAAATACTTTGGAGAGGTTTGTGGTTAGTGTGCACAATAGTTTCTTTACCCAAAAATAATGTTTCCATTTTTAATTGCTTAACTAGTGCATACATTTCTTTATCATATATTGAATATCCTTTAACTGCTGAAGTGAAGGTTTCATAATGATAACATACGGGTTTACCTCCTTGAAGCAACATTGCGCCCATAGCATAATCACTGGCATCTGTCTCTACTTCAAAAGGCTGCTACAAACTTGAAGAGAAAGTACTGGAGTATTACTAATCTTGTATTTCAATAACTCAAAGGATTTTCTTGTTCCTTACCCCAATCAAAACCCTTACTCTTTGCAGCCACTGTGTGTAGAGGTGTTGCATTTTCCGAGAAACTTCGAAATGAACTTCCGCATGTAATGTACTTGCTCCCACAAAGATTCTAGTCTGTGGCTCTGTTGGTGTTGGCCAATTTGTGATGGATTCCACCTTCTTTGGATCCACTCGTAGCTCTCCTCCTCCAACCACGTGCCCAAGATAGACAAGTGATTGTTTGGCAAATTCACATTTATTTATATTACAAAGCAATTGTTTCTCCTTGAGAACTTGCAAGACTTGTTGCAAATGTGTTAGATGTTCTTCCCATGTGGCACTAAAAATCAAGATATCATCTAGGTATACAATGACACATGAATCTATGAAATCCTGCAATACATCATTCATCAATCTCATAAATGTAGCGGGTGTATTGCATAATCCAAAAGGAAGTACTAACCATTCATACAAACCTTGTTTTGTTTTGAAGGCAGTCTTCCATATATCCTCCTCCTTCATCCTGACTTGGTGATAACCTAACTTGAGATCCAACTTCGTGAAAAATTTGGCATGCTAAAGTTGGTCCAAGAGATCATCTATACGGGGAAGTGGATATCGGTTCTTTATGGTGATCTTGTTCAAAGTGTGGTAGTCGATGCACATTCTCCAAGAACCATCCTTCTTTGGCACCATCACAATAGGTGAACCGCATGGTGAGGTGCTCGGACGTAACACCCCTTGGTCTATTAGTTCTTGGAGTTGTTTCTTTACCTCAGTACTCTCCAGCAAGGATTTCCTATACAACCTAATGTTCGGTAGAGGTGACTCTGGCAATAGCTGAATCTCATGCTCTACTTCCCGTTTTGGTGGTAATCCACTAGGAGCCTGAAATACTTCCTAAAAGACTGAATAATACTATCCAAATCTTGTTTTCCTTGGTTAGAAATCTCTGAAACTTCTACCCCATCTTGTTTATCCTTTAACAAAAGTAAACAAAATTGATTATGATTTGACTGAATAAGTTGTTTTGCTTGGTTAGCACTTACCATAGTAACCGTGTCTTATGTTGGTGTGCCCTGGATGTTGTAGCTGATCCCATCCTTGACCCATCTGTACCAATTTTCCCTTCTCATAAAGATAGCATCCCTAACATACAAGTAAGGACTCCCAAATACCACATCAAAAGCATCAAGTGGAATAACATCAGCTTCAAAAACATCTATATATTGGGAATTTATCCCAAACTTGACCTTACATCTTCTTGTTACCTGAATTTCAACACCCTTCTTCACCCAACCCAAAGGATATGGGTGCGGATGCTCGTAAGTCTCAAGATCAATCTTCTTTACAAATGCCTAAAAAATCAAGTTAGATTGAGAACCGGTATCAACCAAAGCATTTACCTTAGTCCTCTTGATTTGGATTTTGATCTGGAATAGTCTACTCATCTCCTCTTCATTGTCCATGTTGGTGGCCATGCATCCAAGCCTTTCATCTACATCAGAGTCATCTTCGATTTCCACCTCCCCTTCTATCTTTACAGTCATGGACTTCTTGAGTCCTTGGTTTAGTTCTTTGGATGTAACTCTGGATGCAACTTCCAACATGTAGCGTCAGTATGACCATTGATATCACAATTCTTGCAAAAATTCTTGGGATCTTTACAAGTATTTAAAGTAGTGGCAACTTGTTTACCTTTCCCTTTCCACTTACTCTTGTTACTTGTTTTCCCATAATCCTTTTTCTGCTGATTTGTTGACTACTTTACCCTCAGCTCTGCTTCTCCTTGCTTTTTCTCATCATCTATGTAGTATGCCTGTACACATGCTTCATTGAGATCCTTGGGCTTTGTGGAGATGACTTTTCTTCGAAGGTGAGTGTGAAGTCCTCCCAAGTATTTGGTCAGAATATCCTCATCCTCCAAATCCATGTTCAACAACATGGCTTGCCTCTGAAACTCCGTAGTATAGTCCTGCACACTTTGACCACTACCTTGTCTAAAATACTACCATTTAATCATTTGGTCAGTTTTATGGCCAATAGGATAGAAGTTAGCTCTAAGTAATTCCTTAAATTCTTGCCAAGATTTCACAATAGGACGTTTCTTCTTTTCACAAGTAGTTAGATGAGTTTCCCACCAAACTAGAGCATGTCCCTCCATTTTGAGACGTGCAAAGGTGATCCTTTGTGCCTCAGTGACATTATGGATGCTAAAATAGACTTCTAACTATTTCAACCATTTATCCAAAGTAATTTTGCATCTACTTGTCCTTCAAAGCTTTTGATTTCGACTTTAGTCTCAACTTTAAAAGGAGTATGTTCAGATTTTACCTTTTCTCTTGTGTTAGAAGTCTCTTCTTCATGCTCTTCCCCATAATCTTCCTCATGGTGACTCTTTCCTATACCAAACTTTTCGGCTAAGCCTCGAACCACCGAGTCCATGGAGTCTTGCTTGACGGAAGTTATCTTCTAGCAAATCTGCAAGTTCCTCTTGCCTTCTAAACATCCTATCCATCATGGTCTCCAGCATCTCGATTCTACGGACCAAGTTCTCTTCCTCCATTTCTCCCCGAATTCTCTGTTTCCACTTCTTTGTAGAAATCTCTGGATCACAAGGTAAAGCTTCTTTGCCTTTAGATCTTGTCACTGTCATACAAATTCAAGAATGAAATACCACAATCCTAGATACTTGTTAGCTCTGATACCAAAATGATCTGTAAACTCTTCAACTTTGGAATTATTCACAAAATCACAAATTAATCGTTGTTGTTTACTTTCTATTAGAAAATAATAGAGATAGCTAGTGAATGAATTACTATTGTGCTTAGAATCAACAATTGTAGTAAAGGAAAGAATATAAGCTCATAACACCAACAATTTTATCTGGAAAACCTTCATGGAGGAAAAACCAGTTGGGAAGGGAAATTGCTCTTTCTTCCCACTTCTATTGGCCAATTCAAATCAACAGGTACAAAATTTACAATAAGTAAGAAAGAGAAGTAGATAATATCTCAACACTTCCTTTCAATTACTTGTTTGCTCTGTCTCAACACTCCTTTCTTCTACAAAAATACAATTTCCAACACTAAGACTTCTTGCTCACTTGCTCCCATGCTTCGATGATCTTCTACACTTCTACAATCATGTATTTATAGCCTTTCTCATGTCCTCTCGTGCACTAGAGAATGGGAAAGGTCATGAAGGAGAAGAGAAATGAACATCCTTTCAAATTCGAGGGTTATTTTTTTCATTTTAGTTTTGTGTTTGTAATGGCCAGGACACCGCCTGTGCGGATCGGGACCACCTCCTGTAACCGCTTACCACTGCATGTGCGGGCGGCGGTCTGTTATTAAAAGATAGAACCTCCGTTTCATTGTTTTCCTTCTTCTTTTATTTGCTTCGATGAAGAAGAGTTATTTCGGATCCCTATGGATCACTCAATGGTAAACTAGAATCAAAACCCCTCAACACCGTACTTATGACCATTATATTGTTAACATATATACCAACACATTCTTAGTCATTTACTAATATTTTTATTCCATCATTAGCCCCATCATCTCTCATCGTAATGATTTGGAATTGTGTGTTCTACCATCACTTTCCTATTTATGACCTTGAATATGGGCACCATGAATATGCTCATAGCATATTCCTTATGGACAAGTTCTTCCTTCTAGGTGGGAACCCCACAATCATTACATATGTCACCCACTTATCTACTTACTAGAACCATGCTAAGGGTCCATAAGTGTTTCTTGTACACCTTATCATCCCCTCCCCAAGTGGTTTACTTGGCTATCCCTAGATCTATCCTAAAAAGTCAAAAAATTAGGATGTTCCTATTAAAAGTTATTATATCCAAAACAAAATGATCCCTTGAAGGAAAAATGTTCATACAAAGTAAAAATTTCCAAATGTACAAGTTGATCCCTCAAATGAAAACTATCATGCATATATTTTGGTATCTCAAAAAATCCAAAGTATCCAAAGTAAAAATCCTAATGTCGACCGAGTCCCTCGAGGGATGGCTACGATTACATATCATGGAAGTATAAGGCTTCCCGCATTGATCAACATTCCAAATCTCATAAGAAAAGTCAAAAGTCAAAAGTAATCATCCTAAAAGCTTCCTTGATTGACCAAATTTCCCATCTGTAGCAAACTTCCTATATTGATTTGTTTACACTATATTTCTCGTAGCTAGGGCATATGATGGGTCATTGTGTTCTCCAATCATTTAACTAACATGATCTCATGTTAGTGTCATTATAAACTAGGGTTATGTCCTAGGCTGTATGCAATGGAGCTTTATGTAACCAGTTCTGTTGGGATTTCTATTGGGGGTGTTGTGAGATCTTTTAAGTTGGTTACTAATCTACGGAAACCTAATGTAAATCTACGAAATTCATCTATTATGAATGAAAGGAAGTCTAAAAGCTACACTTCTAATTGAAATTGAAATACACACACACAGTACTCAAACAAATGGAATTGCAACTACACAATTGAAGCTAGAACTTAGTAAAAGTAAGATCGCATGTTAATTAGACTTTGCATAAAAGAAAACACATATTCTAGATAAAAGTGTTGGTAAGGAAAACAAATACATTCAACCAAAGATTGCATGAAATATACTGAAACAAGGATTGCAGTAAGACTTATCAGAAAACCATATGCATATGTGAACATAAAACAACCTCTTGTCTCCTCGGTCGAGTGGGCCCTTGCTCTCCCTTGGGACAGAGGAATTACCAGCAGACTTTAGATCTCCAAAATGACGTTTACTTCTATTAATTTAAATAAGTTCCATATCGTAGACAACATATGAAGTTGAAAGTTCTGAATACCACAGACGATATATTGCAAAGTATCTCCAAAAATAATAGCTAACCATGTTCTTAAGAAGGTGTCTTAATATAGACACAAACGGTTACAAAATTCACCATAATAGGTAGCACTAACATCTTCCACTAATCAATATTAACTAAAACTCATAAATTCCTATGGGACAGTTAGAAACAAGTCCCATACTGATAGGTCAACTGGTGGAAAAATTCTTATACTCCCATATTCCAGCTCCAAACTCGGACTTCATAATTACATCAACAACAAACATTCATCATTTCCCTGCACACATCATCACATTTTCCTCACAAAGATAGTTAGTAGGAATTTTATACGGTAATCAGTTTTCATGAACAAAAGCAAGGAAAATGCATCAAACTCACTATGATATAACTATACAAAGCATCCCCATGCATTAGCAAATCATATCTAAGTGGCAATTTACTGATCGTAGGAATGATATAAATGAGCCAAATAATGCACTCATCAAAGCATAGACCTATGATTTACATCTAAGGATAACCTATTTTCCCTCGAACAAGCTCCATATTACTCTCTTTTTGTGTCTACAATAGGTTTTATAAGCATACACTCCATATTTTCCTCATGACCTTAAGTGTGACTTAAATATTTTTAGTTGAGTGTTAACACTGTTAATGGTTGCAAGTGCAATGTTTTGTGTTGTTTACTTTCATGTTTACCTCTAATCCTATTCAAATTAATATTTTTCCTCATATGATCCTCTCTATGATGATGTGTACTTTCTCACATTTTGGTCATCCCATTGAATGTTGCCTCCTATATATTTACTCTATTTTCTTTCCCCTCTAAATCGCTAATATCATCTTGTCACATCTCACATATATCTCTATTAACAAAATCTAAACTCATATCTACACATCAACATATAAATCCATCATTTCTACTCTAGTCCAAATCATGTCATCTTATACCTACTACATCATAAACATTTTTATCATGCTTTATTGTAACATAAATATTGTCCTATTAATCTTATCACATAATCATGTTCTCATCATACATCTCATCATCAAACATCAAATCAACATAATCAAATCATGAAATTAAAACATCACATCATCAAATATACATCACATCTAATATCTAAAACTCATATCCATGCTATAATAAAGTAATCCACATCCATCACATAAAACATCATACAAATCATAATAAACCATGACAAAATCATATATATATATATATATATATATATATATATATATATATATATATATATATCCTCATCAAAACATGTCCATACATCTCGTGATAGGCCTCTATGGGCTCTATCTCAAAATATATACATCAAAATATGTCACCAAAATCTCTCATATAATGTCCACCTAATTAGTGAACTACACATTAGACAATCTCAATGCCAAACCTTGCCCTCTGGGTCGGGTGCTTGCGCGCATCTCCTATCCATCTCCTCCTGCCTCTTGGCCTCGGTCTTGCCTTGGTTGGACTACACAAGCCGTGCTCCCGAAAAACAATGGTCATGCTAAACCTCCTGCTCTTCACTTTTCTGTTAGGTATGCCACATATCTCGGTAAACATGGCAACCTTTATGTCACATGTGCTCATAATAGCACGCCTCCTTTCCTAGTGCCTTGTCTTGCTCTAAAGGGATTGTACTCAATGGTTCCATCGACTAGCTCCCCTACGATGCCATTGGTGCCCCAATCTCTGGCCAATCTCAGAATTCTGCGGGATTTAGATATCTAAATCGAGCCATGTAGGCCTTTCTCTGTCTCTTATATTGGTCTCTTTGTTAGATGGCGGGTCCCTCTCCTAGTGTAACCATGTCACCTACTTGATGTGTTGTGCATCTCTCTCATGAAGGGAGGTGTCTCGCTCTGCCTTGCCTATAGGTGGGATATCTCTCACGATGTTCTATCTCCACCGCCATCTCCTCTAGGTGTTGCATCCTCCTCATATGTTAGCCCATCCTCCTCCTCATCCAATCCTAACCCGAATCTCTCCTTTGCCACCCGGCCTCCTATGCCACCGTCATCCACTTTGTAAATACAACCCCTACTATGATGTCATCATCCTCATCTAATGAAGCCCCTACCTCCTCCAAAGGTGGATCAACCATCACCCGACTAGGTAGGTCTCTCTCTTCCTCATCCCACCTATATCTAGTAGGGTCCCTTGGTGCTTTTGGATGACCCCCAAACTGTCACATAACTTGTGGAAAATATACCACCTCCACCATTTCCGGTCTCTTCCCCTACACCCATCTAATCCATCTCATCCCATATACTTGCATATCTTCTCCGGGACATGTGGGAAATTTGTGGTATAGATGTTATATGATTTGATCCACATCTAGCTCAATTAATTGATCAATATACCAATCCCCCTATCTCTCTCTCCCATGTCTCCATGAGCTAGATTGTCTCTCCATCTCAAATATCCAACTATTAGCTCAATGTGGTCTCCTTACCCATGGAAGCTTTGGTGGCCTAATCACAACAATATGCTCGTAAGCTGAATAGTGTAATAGGAAACCCACATCTAATCCCGACCTCCTCTTGGTCACATATATTCACAACTTACAATAAATTGTGCTAACAAGGCAAGCCCAAAGGCAAATAATATTTTGTGATTAACAATATTTATAAGCACCCCCGGTAGTATCCACATAAATATTGCTCCACAGAATGCAGGGAGTGCATAGCATGAAATGACCATCATAATCACATAAATAAATATACTTCTTGTTGCCCCGGCTCATACCAAGACTCTATGTGGAAGGATGTGAATGTAATCTATTGGGTGTTGTCTCCAAATACCGTGTCGATACACCTAGTCTCCTCTTAGATTTAATCAGCTCTATCGGTTCCCCTAGTATCAATAGCCTTAAAATATGGTACACACCATCTAGCATGTGATCATTTCACCGGTTCTAAACCAAAAGTGATAGTCCACATGTACCATATCTTAATAAAAAAATCATCAAGACAACATCTCGCAGTATCCTCCGATAGTGTCATAATCCACCTAACCATACTGCGGATAAGTGATCCCATTATGCATAAGTAACATCGCCCCTAATCCAATCATACAAGATCTTAGGACTTTGTCTTGGAGATATAAAGTGTCTTTGTCTTATAAAACCCATAAAAAAACCATCATTAGCATCCCTACACAATCTAAGCCTCATCAAAAATCACAAAAATCAACAATCTCCAATCCTTGTCCAATGACGTCGACCCAATTCAAGTTGATGCCATCAAACCTCAAGTCTCCGCTTTTAGGCCAAAAAGCGGCGACCACCCTTGGTGCCAACCCCAAAATTCTGAAAAATGAAAAAAAAACACTAAATAAACTAAAAACTAAGCTAAGGCTTAGGCACTTACCATCCTATGAGTCCTCAGCACTTCCTCGCTACTCAATGGCCTCCATCTTGCTCAAATTTTCAACTCTCTTTTTTTCTCATAGATCTCAATTGTCAAGTCGTTTCGAGCAAATGAACTTAGTCGGCCCGACCTAGGAGCTTCTATAGGCCACCACCCTACGCCATTCATCCGTCCTAATCGTTGCCGACTAAGTCAAGTTTTTTCTTACCCAACCCTAAATGTTTTCTCTCGTCTATTTCCCTAATCTCTCTTCCAAATTATCTTTTCTTCCACTTTTGACTTGTGTGTTGTTCATAACACTCTTTTATTTTTCCCCAGGGCTCGTCTCAATCTCAACAATGCATCCAATTGATTTCTTTGCGACCATATTTGTGTCCCTCTTGGGGCACCATATTTCATTTTAAAAGTCCACCTTTGTGTCCATTCCTTATTTTTGTCCCACCCAGATGCATATTGACCCATTCCCCCTATATGCTCCACATTTAGTTGTGACCCTTGTCCTTACCATCTTCACATTTATTTGTGCATAATTGATGCCTTCCTTCGACTCATCAATCCCTCAACCTGCACATCCATTTGAGTATATTCCTCTTTGGATTCCCTTCATATTGCGGTGGTTTTTCATCGAATCATAGGTCCGTAGGACATTTCACATCATCTCTATTGAGGCCGTATTGTGTTCCCTACCGAAGTGATTACAAAATCACCACCACATTTTGATTTTTTGTTTATTCTTTCTCCACTTGGGGAGTATTATTTTCTCTTCCCTTTTTCTCATCATTTCCACCCTATCTTTCTAATATTTCGGATCTATAATTTCTAGCATAAACTTAAAACAAGACTACTCATTTATGGGATATTCACACTTTTCAAGTTCTCTATCAACAAAATTCCATTCTTCTTTTCATAAAGAAAAAAATAGGTGATGATGATGGTACAAGCGTGGAATTGAACAAAATAAACATAATAATAGTATATTGTATTACGTTATTACAATGGCTATTATATAGCCATGGAGGTAGGCAAACTACCTCCTATAAATTAGGAAACAAATAACCCGTTTATAATATTATGGGTATAACAATTTAACAAATCAAACTCATTTATGTAAGCACTAATAAAAATATTTCCTAACATTCCCCCTTAGTGCAAACATGGTAGAAAAACATTCACACACTCATCTGCAGTATGATCACCCCTGTGAAACATGTCCTACTATGTGACTCATGATCTTGATCAAAAGAAAGGCTCTCTCCTTCCATGGTTTTAAACAGCTTACCACAAACCTTGACGTGAATAGGCCCCATCAACTGTCCACCTCATGTGGTTTTTTGGATCCTCCCACAAACCCTTTCAAGATCCATGGCCGACTTACACGATGCTTTTGTTTGTTGCTATGCTTGTACATCAAGGAAGTATATAGGAATCACAACTTGCTTATTACAAAATTACACAATATAACACATACTGGAAAGAGATTTCACATTACTTCCTATAAGAATCACAATGTTCTTAATTGCAACCATTGTTGTTGATCGCTTCCACTCGATCTTGAACAATATAGGAAATTTCCATTTCCACTGAAGTCACCTTTGACTTTAGTCATTTTGGGTGTAGAATGGAAATGGAACATTGGTGTCATGTTCCCCCACAATGTGAAATTTCCACACACGAACACTGAGAAGCAAACTATATCGAAGACATACAACTGACCGGATCTTTCTAGTTAGATCTTGTTGCACATGGTCACCATTGCAAGTGAATGTATTCACAAGTGGACCATCTTCCAACGAAGTACGACAGTTAGAGGATCACTGATAGTCATCTGCGCTCCAACACAACTCATTTTCCGAATCCGAACCACACAAATGGCAACTTTGAAAAGAAACATACCGCAAAAATGAAAGTAAATACTGCAGCACCTTAAGATTTACCACCATAATTAATATGTGGCCCCGTCGTTGGTGACTAACGAGAGCTCGTTGAATGACCTCCAACCTCGAATGCCTACATCCTCCGGATAATGATGATGCTACCTCAATGGAATGTGACAATGGAGCTCAAAAACATGCCTTAAATAGATGTCAGATTCCACCGAAAATGAGTCCGTAAGGTTATTTTTTTATTTTTAGACTTTTACAATGACCGACTCTTGATAGCAAAAGACATTTAAGCTATATTTTTGACTCATTTAGCGACATAAAATGACACTTATAATTACATGACTTTGACAATAGATATAATTTTGATAAAACAAGGACTAGACGATACTTGACTTTTGATGACACATTTTAGAATTTAATAATAAAGACCCACAAAAACTTAATTATCTTGATACTTTACAAAATTGGAAGACTTTACTTTTAACAACCTAATAACAATAAACTAATCAATAACTAATATGATATATTACAAAACCAAATATATACTATAAACACGACCCTAATTTTTCAAGTCATAGCTAAAGTGAATTATAAGCGACTAGACTATATAGAGACACATGTCAAAGAGCAGAAAACGGCAAGACCGTCACATTGGCGGGTACTTCATGCAAAAATGGGGATATTCTTAACCAAGATGTGCAAGAGACCAAAATAAATGGTTGTATACCCAGATGGGATTTACGCTTAGGTACAACCCCAACAAACAACCACGCATTTTATATTCCTCAAAAATTATTATGTATGAGAATCAAACCAAATGCCAATAATCGAAAAAGACATAATTCTAAGGCACAAATATGAAATAAAGAAGTAGCGAAATCGTATATGCCTGATAATACAACCTTAGAAAAGTTACATATATTATTCACCACTATATACTGTAAAATATCATCTCATACTTGATGAATTCATATGCATGGGCATTACAAGATTGGTTGCCCCTTCACAAATTAACTCTCCATACTAATCTCATTTTGCAAATGCTCGCTCTCGTTCTCATACCAAATTATGGTATAGTAGTGGAGTTGAACAAAATAAACATAATAATAGTATATTGTATTATGCTATTACAATGGTTATTATATAGCCATGGAGGTAGGAAAAATATCTCCTACAAATTAGGAAACAAATAACCCGTTTATAATATTACGGGTATAACAATTTAACCAACCAAACTCATTTATGTAAACATTAATACATATATTTCCTAAGAGGTTATTATAACTATATATATACATACATACATACATGTGTGTGTGTGTGTGTGTGTGTGTGTGTGTGTGTGTGTGTGTGTGTGATTCACTTATTTTAATTCCTCTCTCTTAGAATCTTATAACCTTAAATATCACGAGTTAACATAAAAGATGGCATGGATTTTGTTCTACCATTTAAACAATAGGACATAAGCATTAATGTTTTAGAGGAAAAGAGAGAGAGAATAATATAAATTCACTTAAATTTGAAAATATTTCATTTATTATAAACAATGTTTATTCACAAGATATTCATAATCATTCAAATGTTTAAGGTTCAAAGAGAGGAAAGGGGGAGAGAGAACAATATTTCTTCACATAATATTCTTAATTATTCAATTATTCAAGGTTTAGAGAGTAAGAAAACTATAACATAACATTCCCATTTAAACATTAAATTATATTCTCGTGGTCACTCAATAATGTTAAGAAAGATACATATTTATTGAGTACACAAAATAATCTTTTAAAAATTGATTTAGACCAAACACACTATAATGACACAACCTAGTTCACAAAATTTTACCATGTAACCACAAAGGGTGATCGAGGTTTCCAAGATTTAGTAAGGTTCTAAAGTGATCATGACACCGAATATGTACCGATAGAATCCCTCACGAGTTAAATTGATAGTCCCAATGAAAGTTGATTCATGTGATCAAAGAACAACTCCAACAACCTAGAGAAAAATCCAATTCCAAGTAATTAAATGACTATAAAATGACTCCCAAAGTAAATTTTCAATTAAGATAAAACCAAAACCATTACTTTCATGGAATTCTATTATATAAGGAAATATTATGGTAGTAGAAAAAAAATATCACTAAAGTATGCGCATTTAATCCATACCATTTTGAAAGGCATTTGTAAGTTTAGAAGGAAATTTTTAAAAACATCACACAAAGTGGCTTAGAAATTGCGCCCAAATAAATATATTCCCATGGAAGGAAATTTATCTAGTCGATGAAGTTTTAATTTAAATCTAAGGGGAAGATATTTAATTTATTATGCTATAGAAATAATTCTCACATGTATTTATTATATGATGGTTTCAAATGGGTTTCCCAGTCAAAAGAGTTGTTTTAGAGTAGAAAAGTGTGTATGACAGGTAAAAGAGAGGTTCCCAACTGGGTTATCAAATGTAGGGATCCTATCTAAGATTGACCACACCATGTAGATACAAAGGTGCTCAAGGAGTGCTAGTGTCATAAATCTAGAGGATAATAGTCCTAACCTAGGTCAACTATAGGTTTCTAAGGCCTATAACCAAGATAAAGAGAGGTATCCTACTAGGATTTTGAAATAGAAGAGGGAAATAACCAAGAGGTGGATAAATCCAAGGGGCATAATAACAATAAGACAATGCAATAAACCAAAGAAAACATACATCTACTATGTCCTATGCAAGATGAATGACCATCAATCACAAGTACATACATACAAAATAAGAGACTAAAGAGAGTTAGAAATACTTACCTACACCATATGTGTGATTGTTGATGCATAATCCTCCCAAAGACAACATCGGTGAGAGATAATCATCATTGGTGGAGAAGGGGAGAGATCAACAAGAAGATCTCAATATTAACTCACTATTAGTGACCCAAATGAAAAGAGGTAAGCTTGAGGCTCGAAATCAACTAAAAGGTTTAAAATAATAAAAACAAGACAATATCATGCACATTACGTATGTAAGAAAGTATTTGTAAAGTTGTGGTCCTCTTAAGAGATAGGTCAAGCATATATACCTGATGCCATCACCCATAGGAGATAACGACAACCATGAAAAATCCAAAACAAATGCCATCACCCGTGGCGATGGCATCGGCCTGGGAGAAACCCTAAGGTTAAGAGCTCAAATCACGAGGAATGGAGGTCAAGGAATAAATGGTGATGAATGATGGACATCTAGGATGACCAAAAGTAAAGATAACAATGTGTAATAAGAAGAAGTAATTAGATGTGATGGGATAAGTAGACAAAATGAGTGCAATGTATGAACAAAGGGAGGAAGTGAGGTAAGAAGGGCAACTTAAGGATCATAATCACATCTCTCAAATGTTGTGATCTAGCCCACATGACCAAATTTGATCATACCCTAATCCTCACTTGCTCAGAAGAGAATGTATCCATAGCTCATGCAAAAATAAATGGTTAGCAAGCGTCAAAACTACAATGTATACATATGCCCCAACCAAAGATCATCACGTGTCATAATAGTGAAACATGAGATGGTCTTCGGAAAAATATTATAAATAAAAAGGATTTATGTTGAAAGTAAATATAAAATGAAAGTGTTGAAAGGAAGTAATTAAATGTTAAATTAAATAAACCTACCTCATAATTACCTTTCGACGTCTCTCGGATTTTCTATGACGGCCGCAGTAGTTTCTTAGAACCCTAAATAGACCAAACTAAAAATAAACACTAGAAGATAATCAGTAAAATAAGACATAAATCACCTAGCTAGGAGGGTCGTGGGAGGGATGATATCTAACATTGAAATGATGGGAAAATGAGGTTTTTGGCGAAAGGGTGAGATAGAGAAGTGTAATATGTCAAAAGGAGTGGGTTTTCACCATGAGCATGGTACAATTTTGGAATATTTTTAGGGTTGTAATGTGAAAGATTTGGAGATTTGAGGATTGGAAAAGATCACGGTGATATTCATTTAAAATAATTACTATAAATAGTAAAGGGAGGAATTCATTTATCACTTTGCTAATGAGATTGAGATAAACTAAGCTCTAAATTAACCCAAATTGAGTTATTTTAGTGATGATGGCGAGGGTACAAGGTGGGAAACAAGGTGGTCGAGACGGGACACGATGCGGTGTGAATCCCATGGTAGGTGATGTTGTTAAATTGGGAAGGGTAGTTAGGTGAAAGGTGGTAGCTAGTGAGAATTACCCCAAAGGTAATTGAAATGTAGATCGAGTCATGTCTAGGTGGTTTTGGGAGTGTTTTGAATTTTAAGGTCATTAGGGTAAATTTTTTTAATTAATGCAAAAGTATTTGCTATCCCCAAAATGGATGCCATCAATATGGTAGGATTACCATTCATAAGCTTGGCCAATGGTGTTTGGCAAGTGGGATATTTTATATAATGTCTGATGAAACTTTCTTAACAAGGCCAAAGGTGAAGGAAATGTGTGAAAAAAATCTCAAGGGTGATGGTGTTAAGCCAACTAGGCTAATGTAGTAGAAATTTTTATTTTTAATGATCGTTGATGATGATTTGGATTGAGATCTTATGGATACTTAATGTTTGATGATTTTTAGGTTCCATGTAGGATTTAGTTCTAGAGATCCGTGGATGTGACATGGTTACCTTAGATCTTGAGGATGTTGTTTGCATAGGAAATTAAACAACTATAAGGCCTCATATTTGGAGTAATTATGCATATGATGAGGTTCCATTTGATGGAGACTTAATACAATTATTTTGATGCATTCTAAGTTTAGGTCTAACTCTTTTAGGTGGAGAGCGAGTGGACAAATTGTAGAGGGAAAGTGACAATGCATGATGTTAATGCCATCTTGGGATTGCTAATTCAATGATTCTATATTTTTATGTGTTAAAGGATACCTAGGGTAGGAGAGAACTTGCAAAATCTATGGGAAATGATGAGTACATGTTATCCATTTTTTCCCAGGAAAATGGACAACAGAAGGATTGGACCCAAGCCTTGGACATGGCCTTCATAGGTGAATTTGAGGTTCATTTGGAAGAATTTCATGTTTTGGGAGAATTACAATGTTTTAGGGAAGGTGTGGAATCATTTAAAATATTTTTCCTCTTCTCGGGTTTGAAGGGACTTGGAGTTTAGTTAAGGTAAAAATGGGCTCCGTTGGGCCCACTTTCGAAAAAATGAACGAAAAAAATGGAAAAAATGGACAATGATCCCAAAATTCATTTTATCCAGTCTCCATGGGCCCCTAGTTCAAGAAAATTCCAAAAAATACAAAGTTTCAGGGTAAAAAATGCAAATAAGTGCCCAAAGTGGCCACCTGAGCTATAAAACAACTCACCGAAGCCGGCAGCGAGAAGCTTCGTGAGCTAACATGATGTGGGGGTGAGCCGAGCTCTAGATAGCTCAAGTGAGCTGATCAAATGGAGAGTGGTTGGGTTAACTCACCGCACGAGTCATTGAGGAGGAAAGATTTGAATCGGGAGAAGGCCGAGAAACTCGTTGAGTTTCTTGGTGAGGTGTCGGCGCATTGGCGGCGATCACAATGAAGTATGAAGGATTGGCTCGCCAAGCTAGTCGATGAGCTAGAGAAACATTCTTAGTGGAAAAATGAATGGGGGATGGCAACAATTGTTACACACATCAACATTTGGTAGGCTCTAACTTGGTGGAGACAACCGACTGTTTGGGTCGATGGGGTAGCCCGTAGTTGGTGAATGGGTGAGTTACTCCCGCAGAGATCGCGGTGGTTCAAGAGGTAGGCCATTGGGAGGTTGTCGATGACAACTCACCTGGAATGTGGACTTTAGAAGCTCATCAAACAAGTTTGGGGAATGCTTGGCGGGTTTGAGGTGAGGCGAGGTGGAAATTGTGAGCTCGCGAGGATGTCGGATGGAGAACTTCGAGTTTGAGTGTTTTAAACTTTAGAAGTGTGGGATTTCAAGAATGGTAAGAGGGGATGCGTGTAATGAGGGGAGAAAATTTTGAGACAACGAAACCTTGAAATCCATGGTGAGGTATCGAGAGTCAACCTGGTTTTGTGAGTCAATGATGGGGAAATTTTAGAGTTGTACGGTGTGTTGGTTTATTGTTGGTGTTCGTATTTTTGGCTTTTCGGAAGTTAAAAAACCCGAAGCAAGTGAAATCCCCAAAAATCCAAAGTGGAAAAGTCTGAAGCGACAAGTTTTTGGAGTTCAAGGTTAGAGATCATGTTGATGGGTGCAATGCAAAGGGGGTGAAAACCTTGAAACTTTGAAGCGTTGAAATTGAAGTCATCAAGCTAGCTCAAGAGGTGATCTGGAGTTGTTGAAGCAAGAGGAATTAGATAAAAATTTGTTTGGTAGGTGGTGAGATACATTGAAGAAGCATGGTTTGGTCGGTGGATGAGTTCTAGAAGTGAAGTAGATTAAAACTTGAATAACTTTCTCTAAAGAAAACTTATATGTTGGAAAGAGAATTTAGAGGTCTGCTTTAATGGAGGGATTAAATTTTAGAGATCGGGGATTTATGTGGATAAAAATGGAGGTGAAGGTGTAGGACATTAGCGCCATACCCAGTACCCCGAGAATGATGCAAATGAAGATATGGTGGTCATTCTTTCTTCATTGGATTAGGTACAATCAAGAAGGAAAATTATTATTTTTTGTGGGTTTTTAGAGAAATTTGGAACTCTCCTCTCTCCTCTCTTCACATATTCTTCTATAAATTACAAGGAGGGAAATTGTTTAGAGGTTGGACATTTTGTATTTGCCCCTCCCTTCTTTCTCTAAGTTGTGAGAAATTTATGGAATCTCAAGACTTTGTTTTCGAGCTCTAATAATAAAATGTTTCCTCTTTCCTTGTAATGAGTTATTGTGTAAAATCATTGGAGCAATAAAAATAGATCTTGTGATTGTTCTCTATCCTAGTCTAGTTTTGCTGCTTCAACTTACCTTTATTCATGTTTATGGGTATATTGTGCATCTCATTGTGTCTATTGCAGGTTCAAATTTGATTGTGCTTAATGAAATGGGTTTTTGCATGTGTTATGATCTGTGGTGCTTGATCACCCTTCTCATTTTCACTTTTTTCATTCTCATGCAAAAAATATTGTTCAACACCCCTTTTCTTGTGTCATCACCACCCCTTAGTGTAGGTTTTATTTTGCATGTAATCTCCCTCTATCCCTATCTCCTTGGAAGTGTTAGGGTAGGATTAGATTAGGTGTTTTTCTACATTTTGGAGTAGTGTAGTGCTAGGTTTAGGAAGAGGAAGGTAAACCTTCTCTCAGGAGAGTTATCCCATTTGTAAGGTCCCACACTTTAGGATAACTCCATGTTACCCAATCACACCAATGCCTCAGTCACAAAGCTAGCAATTCAGGGGGTGTTGTGATTTGGTGATAATAGTTTGGAATGCCCAAGTGGGACCAAAGAAGTCATATCTTCATAACTTTTGAGGCATTGAAAGAAAAATCAGAATTTCAATGTTGTTTTTCAGCATTTAAGATTTGGATTTTGGAGATTGCATTTATTTTTCATTTCATATTTCAAAGGTTGCACTTAGGGTTGAAATTCAAAATTGAATTTTTCAAGGTTTCACATGTGCAAAACAAGTCTTAAGTTTTGAAAAGAGTAGATCAAGGATTAGAGGTTGTAAAAGTGGTCTTAAATTATGATTTGGGCATTTCATAATTTTGGGATTATTTGCATTTTGGATTTAAGAGATTTTAGACTTTGGAGGTTCCACTTTGCATTTCAAATTTTAATTTGAGGTCCCTTTTCATTTCAGATTTTAGATTGCTTTGATTTCGAAACTTTTGGAGGTTGTTGTGCATGAGCCAAGTTCTAAATTTTGATTTCAGAGAGACTAAAATCTGAAAAACAAGGTCTAACCTCCGAAAATCAACATTCATGCCCTTCAAAGTTATTTTTTCCATTTTATCAAGATTGGATGTGTGTCTTGGTAAAACTCTAGCCTTTAGAGGCTCATTCTCAACACATCTGGTGACTCCCAAGAGTAGAACTCAGTGGTGTAGTAGCCCAAGTCCCTCAAGTTCATGAGAAGAATCCAAACTTAGTCAAGGACAAGAGAAGAAGGCATCTTTGAGTATTTGCAGCTATCTCTAGGAAAAGAGGAAGGAGAGGAAGAAGAGTACAAAGATCCCCATCTCCACCTAATAGAACATTATCAACACCTCCACTTGGTAGACCTTTTCTCCAATCCACTAGGGTCCTTAGGCCAATCAAAATGGCTCAAAAAGCACCACCAAATCCCTTTTTCAATTTCATGGGAAGTATCCACTTTCCCTCAATGCCCAAAATCCAATTCCCAGTTGGGAAATTAAAGAACATCCCCTATTTCACTAGAGAAAATCACACAACCCCTATTGACCATATTCAAGACATTGCAAAAATGTATGTGTCATTCATAAGATCAATGAGATGGATGTTGCAGTTAAGCTACTTAGCTTCTTCTTTCAAAGGAAAAGCTTTGCACAGTGGTTTAGGGGCTAAAATGGATCAATAAACAATTGGAATCAATTGTGTTTAGCTCTCTTGTAACCATCAGATTTGGAGAAAGGGTAGACAATTTATCTTTTTGGAAGTAATTGACCACAATCAAGAGGGCACCAAATGAATAGATGGCTGATTTTAATTTTTGATTTCAAAAGACATGGACCGGATTTTGATCCCGGTGGGTGAGACTAGATTGTCAAAGGTGCATTCTTATACTTTTGAAATCTCTAAATTTTAACATCTCTGTAATGATCCAATCTATGGGAGGAATAACCTACTTTGAGCTTATGTCATTAGCTTTATTAGGGCTGAAATTGCTTAATTCAAGTTGGTAAGCTTGCACCTAGGCCACCTATGCCTCTTTATCCAGAAATGGGAAACCCCACTACCATTCAAACACCTAAATTGAATCCCATTCCAGCCCCTAGAAATCAAAGTTCCAACAAGGCCTCCACTTCTTCCAGCACTTCAATTGAATTCCAAGAGCTCAAGAAACAACTACAAGAAGTAATCAAGGGGCAAAAAACATTTTGGGAATGAGTTGGTGGCGATCAAGAGGTAACAGCTCAAAATTTTAAACCTATCAGCCTCAAGCCCAACCAAATAGGCCTCCATATCAATCAAATAGACCTCCATCTCAAGTTGTAAATCAAAATCAGAATCAAGGACAACCTCTAGTTACTAGACCATTTCAACCATATAATCCTAAATGTAACATCATTCAACATCAAGGGCCTTGGTTCCAATTTACAAAATAACATTACTTGCACAATACTATGAATGGTGTTTCCCTTGTAATCAACCTCATAATCAAACAACATGCTTCAATGGTGCACTAAATCAAGATTTAATGGTGTAAACCATTGGTGTGTCTCAAGAAAAAAGTGAAGAAGAAAATCAGCAAGAAAGTCCCTACTCAAGAGCACCTCTAAGTGATACTTCACTTGTCAATTGGAAAATGGAAGATTTTTGTGGAGTTAATCAACCTCCTTTCTAAGGTGTAGTAACCAACACAAGGTCAAAAAAGAGGAATATAGAGGAGGGGAATCATAAAATCCCAATTGTTTATCATCCCTCCTATCATGCCTCAAGGAGTTAGCAATGTAAAAGTGGCCCCAAATCCACAAAATCATCCTAAGGTACACTATTATAACAACCCATGTACAAGCTTAGTGTAAGAAAAGGTTGTATGCCAAGTAAGGGGAAGCAAAAGGATAATCCATCTCCTTTCAACATTATTGATCAAATGAAGAAGATGAATGTCAACATTTCCATGTGGGAATCACTAACAATTCTAGGACAACGAGATTTATTGCAAGCAACCATGGCCAATTGGTCTACCTCGAATGAGTCATCCAAAAATCAAGAGAAAAATCACCATGCGGTGCAACAAGAAGGAGGGTCAACCAAGAAAAATTTTTAAGCCTCCACCATTTTATGTGTCCTTGATTATCGGGGACAACTTGGTACACAACTACATGATTGATTCGAGGGCAAAAACTTTAGTAATGCCAAAGCAAATAATAGATCAATTAGGCCTAAAATATGAACCGTCTCTAAAGGGGTGGTGTAATTAGATGGGACAATAATGGGAATAGTTGGAGTGATCAAAGGATTAAGCTTACATGCATTGCATGTATGTCCCAATGTCACCATCTTACAAGATGTATCATAATTGACTTACCACCAATCTTTGTGTTGTGCTTTTCAAGGATTTCATGGCTAAAAAATTGGTGGGTACCTATCTACTGATTGGTCCCACATGCTTTTTAGATGAGGTATGGAGCTAAATCTACAATCAGATTGGAGCCAATTGCAAACTTCCACATTGAACCCCATGTGCCAAGTCTGATCAATGCCAATTTCTCAAATTTTGATCAAGAAGATTTCCCAAGCACTCCAAATAAATAGGTACTAAAGTTGGAGGTATTCCAGATTTAACATTAGATGAATGGGAAAACAAAAGGCATGGCTATGATCTTACAGGAGATGGAAGAAGTTGAGTTAGGTATTTATTGCTTGCATGAAGAAAATCCACCTCTCCCTAGCATCACCAAACCAGATGATAAAGATGATAATGAAAGCTATGGTAAATTTCTTTGATGGTTCAAGGAGCATGTAAGGTGTTGGAGGAGGTGCAATGCTTATGTCACCATCAAGATAAATACTACTCAACTTTCTGATTTTAATTTACTTGTTTAAACAACATAGATGAATATGAAGCATTAATCCATGGATTGCATTGGGAAAGGAAAAGAGGTATCAAGAACTTACAAGTTTTGGAGATAGTGAGTTAATTGTCAATCAAGTTAAGGGATTAAATGTAGCAAAAAATGATCTCTCAAAATATATAAAAATCGGGTGTGGGACCTCATTGAATATTTTGAGGCATTCAACATAAGTTCCATTCCAAGAAAGAAGAATGAGGTTGTGGATAGGATTGCAGCAATTGAGCAGCATTTGATGTTTTGAGAGTATCAAGAAAGATCAAACTCAGCCTCATATCAAGGTGATAGTGAGGCCAATATTCTAGAAAAAAACACAAGGTAGGAAGTGTTCGAATGATCAATAGATCATCAATTTCCTACAGGAAGAAGCTGAATTCTCTGCCAAGAATCAGGATAAATTAGAGCAACAATATGGGGATCAAGTGGTTCAACTAAGAAAACAAGCTCCCAAAAGGCTTTCTGGTGACATTAGAGTCAATATTCAATCCTAATGATCAATTTGGAAGGAAAAGGAAAATATTCAAGTCAAGGGGAAGATTCGAACCCATTTTGGTTGGAGAGGGTAAAGTACTCCAAATTGGCAAAGTAAGTATTGATCAAGAAAAATATGATTTCATACAAATTTTCCAAGAATTCCCAGATGTTTTTCTTGGAGCTACGAGGACTTAAGGGGATTTAATCCAAGGTTAGCACAACACACTATTGAACTAGATCTTGGAAGCTAAGCCTATTAGATAAAATAAAGACCAGTCAACCCTCATATCAAGCCTCTCATGAAGAAGGAACTAAACAAGCTCATTGAAGGCAAGAATTATTTTTCCAATCAAGCACTCTTCATGGGTTGTTAATCTGGTGCCGGTCAGGAAAATAAATGAGAAATCAAATTGTGTGTGGACTTTAAGACTTGAACATGGCTTCTCTCAAAGACCATTATCTACTTCCTTCCATGGAGAAAATCTTTAGGTAGTAGCTGGTTTGGAAAGGTTCTCTCTCCTAGATGGCTACTCGGGCTACAATCAAATTATGGTGAAAGAGGAAGATCAGTTCAAAACAACCTTCACCACAAAATGGGGCACTTATTCTTATAGGAAAATTTCATTCGGGTTATCAAATGTTAGGAAAATTTCCAAGAGGGCTATGGACATGGCATTTAAGGGGTTGATAAATAAGATAGTTCTTATGTACTTAGATGACATTATTGTATTCTCCAAGAATGCAGCAAGTCACCTCTTTCACCTCAGGAAAGTGTTCCAAAGATGCAAGAGATTCAAAGTGTCTCTAAATCCAAAGAAGTGTATATTCCTAGCTCATGAAGGAAAGCTCTAGGCCACATTGTGTCTAAAGGGTTGAAAATTGATCGGAAAGGGTTGAAGCTATCCATGCACTACCATTACCAAGTCATAAGAAGGCTCTCCAAATATTCTTGGGGAGGATCAATTTTGTTCTAAAGGTTTGTGCCATGATTTTTCCACTCTTGTTAAACCATTGACCATGATGTTGAAGAAAAGTATGGCATTCAAGTGGACAACGGAGGGAAAGGAGAGTTTTGAAGCTATCAAACATGCATATCTCAAGCTCCAACTCTCATCAATCTAGATTTCTCCAAGGACTTCATTCTCTATGCCTTTGGTGGTTTAGACACCATCTCCATGTAATATTAGTGTATATAAACAAGGAAGGATCTAGAAACAACCCATTGTTTTCTTCAATCAAAGCTTGGAGGATTATGAAGTGAGGTATTATTTTATTGAGAAACATGTCCTCATTGTTATAAAGATTTGAATAAGTTTAGAAACTTGGTTTCAAAAAAAAATTAGTTGTTGGTGTCTCATGTTGGGGTCAAGGAATTCCTCCTAAACAAGGATTTGAATGAGAAAAGGGTAGGTTGGATTACTCATGTGATGGAGTATGACATAAAATCAAGGTCAAAAGTTGGTTTCATGGAAAGGATTGTGTGAACAGACAGATTCTAGTCAACATGTTGAGACAAGTAATGAAGAAGAAGTTGTTTTGGTATTGTAAGATGATCAAGAACAAGCTAATGATGATGTGCTCACTCCCTTGTTGGACTCAAGATATGATGCATTTTATACAACTAGGTTTATGCCCTCTGATTTGAGCAAGAAAAGAGAAGATATTTTAGACTCCAATCCATCCCATATTCTCTCATTGATGGTGTTTTGTTCAAAAAGGACATGAATGGAGTTCTATTAAGGTGTGTTCCAACAAATCAGATTGAAAAGGTGCTACATGAGTTCCATGATGGAGATTTAGAGGTCATTTTTCCCCATGAGTAATGCAACCTCTCAAGATCATGAAGGTTTGGCTACTATTGGCCCATAACTGTTAAGTGAAAGCTATACATGGGATCAAAAATGTAAAAAATGTGCATTCTTCACATGAGCAAGGAGAAACTAGCAAAGCATTTCCACTCCACCTCAATCTCAGTTGATCAACCATTCATGTAGTGGGGATTGGATTTCATTGGGGTCATCAATCCAAATTCAATCCAAGGCCACAAGTGGATTCTAACAGCAACAACTATTTCACCAAGTGGACCAAAGTGGTAACACTCAAGGAGGAAAATGAGTCTAGCATACTAGACTTTTATGAGGGGATAATGACCAGATTTGGTGTCCCAATACTATCATATATCATAAAATACTTTAGCATTCTTTGGCACCAAGATCACTTGAATGGGCTATTAGAAATGGGATATACTTGAGCACATCCTCTCAAACTATTACCCCTAGGGTAATGGAAAAGTAGAGTCCACAAATAAGAACTTGATAAGGAATCATCAGAAGAAATCTAGATGAAAACCAAAGGACATGGCATACCAAGCTCAAATCAGCCTTGTGGGCTGATAGAATCACACACACTTAAAGGTCAACGAACATAGCTCTCCCTACAAAGTAGTCTATGGAAAGAAGCTAGGAGGCCCATATCACTTGAATTTTCCAACATTGGATCTCCTAAAAAATAGCTAAAGTTATCAAAATTTGAGCCCATGGAAGCCAAGTATGTGGAACTCATGGAGTTGGAAGAGATAAGAGAACATGCAATGCAAACCATGGAAAAGGATCAAGCTTTGATCAAAGGAGTTTCAACAAGAAAGCTAAATCAAGAACCTTCCAGGAGGGAGACTTGGTTTTGAAATGGGATGCATGGAGCTAAGATGGGAAATAATTCCAAATTTTATGCCATATGGAGTGGCCCCTACATGGTCACATGATGTAAGAGTAAAAATGCTTTCCAGCTATCTAAGTTGGATGGAGAGGAAATGCATATTCTAGTCAATGGAATCTACCTCAAACATTATTACTGAAGGGAATAATTCTCACCCTTGTATATATTAGTTTAGGATTTTAATTCCTCTAAGTGATTTTGCACATTGTTTTTTGTTAGAATAGGTTTCAGCTTTCCTAAGTGCTGCGATATAGGTTTTATTTCTCCTAGTTGTATCATTGCACAAATTCAGTATACCTCCCGAAAGGAATGTTGTAACAAGAAGCTCAAAGTTGCAGGGAATAATTGCAATCCTCAAAAGGTTTCAAATGCAGAAAACTAAAAATCATATTTAGGGACCAATTTCAAGATGTTTCCATTCTCTTGTCCCTTCAGGTCAATCACAGTTGAGCTTCTCAAACCTCTCACAAAATTAGAAAGTTAGTCTTAAGAGGAATCCTTCCTCAAATTCATTCAAGATCCTCTAGGGTTTTGAGTAGAAGATCAACCTCAAATTTCCCTTGCTCATCCTTTGGATCTGATTTAGTTGAAAATATTAAACTTATGAACAGCTCCAGCTTCCTCGATGGTATTCCAAATAGTAGGTAGAATGAGGAAAATCAGTTTGATAGATAGTAATCACAGGTGTTTCCTGAATCGGTAGGGGTCCCCGAACTCTACAATTTTAACATTGGCCAAGAAATCATCGATTAATAATGCTTTAGAATTGGAAGGAATCGAGACATTGGAGGCAAGTTTGGGTGTTATAATGCATTCTAAATGGATCGGTTTGCGAAATGGAGAAGGAAAGAAATTTCAAATCAAAATAATTTTCCACTCATGCAAACTTTGAGTTTTTCTTATAAAGATTGGAAAGTGCAAGTGGTGGATCAATTCTAGATTCAACGGTGTTTCAAATGGATTCGGGGAATTTTTTAAAGTTTCAAATTATTTCAAGCTACCAAAGGTGACTCCATGCCCAATACATACATTGATTACCGGTTAACCACATCTAGTAGCAGCAGATGTCCCTACGAGTAACCAAAATTGTTATCCATTTTTGTCCTAGGCAAAATGGACAAGACAGAAGGATCGAACCAAAGCACTAGACAAATCCTTCATAGGATAATTTAAGGTTCATAGGTAGAATTGCATATTTCGGGAGCATTATAATGTTTCAGGAAGGTGTGGAATCATTTAAAATATTTTTTTCCTCTTACTGGGTTTTGAAGGGACTCGAGTTGACTTAAGGTAAATATGGGCTCCAATGAGTCCACATTCAAAAAAAAATTGGGTCATAGTAGTGAAACAATAAAACATGCATCAAGCGTTTGGTGGGCTTAAAATCAATGGAGACACTCAGAATATGGGTGGGAGATGTTTTTACCTTTTAACTCAAATTAATGTAGTAAACAATAAAAACAAGAACAACCTTAGATGCGGGGTTTAAGGTACCCGATGATTGATGTTGAATGGATAGGTGAAATGAATGTCCTTCCTGTGAGCTAGATAGACTGTGAAACAAACCTACATAACTAACATGAAAATGGATTAGATGGTATATGGCTGCTTGGAATGAATTGGTTCCAGAATCAATGAGATTCCTTATACGATGTCAACCCCCATTTTGATAAAATAGGATAAAATAAATGATAATGAACAAGATAATATGCAGAATCTGAGGCACACAAAAACTAAAAAATGCAAAAATGTAAGGCACATACAAATATGATCTAGATTGATAAAATAAAGTATACCAAGTTGGTCGAAATGAAACCTGAAGAGGGAAGTCAATGGTGACCAAAGTGGATGGATCTAGACAACAAGATGGAAATGATATGGAATGATCTCGAGATGATGATGATGAGAGGAACCTACAAAAAAAACTTGCAAACTTGCAAATTCTTCTATTGTGGATGAAAGGATGCTAAGAAATGGGATGATGAGTGGAATCACAAGGGCATTGTGATGATATTATGATGATAAGTGGAATCAAAGAATGCCAAGATTTTTTCATTTGATTATTTGAAAAAGGGGGGGCTCTTATTTATAGCCTAAAGAGGAGATTAATTTAGATAATCTTGATTTGGAAAAGTAACTCGATTAAGTGAGTGGGGGACATGATTAGAATATTAAATTCATGAGTGGATTGTCATGGATTAAATGTGAATATTAAATTCATAAGTGGATGAATATGGATTTAATAAATTCATAAGTGGATGAATATGGATTTGATATGAATATTAAATTCATAAGTGGATGAATATGGATTTACTATTCAAATATTAAATTCATAAGTGGATGAATATGGATTTATATTCATATTCAATATGGATTTTTGAATATTCATAAGTGGATGAATATGGATTTACTATTCAATATTTAAATTAATTAGTGGATATATGGATTATTTTTTCATATTAAATTCATTTTATGGATTACTTTTGAATATTAAATTCATTAGTGGGATGACATGGATTACTTTTGAATATTAAATTCATAAGTGGGATGACATGGATTATTTTTGAATATTAAATTCATAGTGGAATGACATGGATTACTTTGAATATTAAATGGATCATTTGAATATTAAATTGATAATTTTATTTAAGGATTAATTAATCAATTAATTGATTAATTAATATGTATTTTTTTGGTGGGAAATGAATTCAAATGAAATTAGGAGGGAAGAGGAATTTGAATGGGAAAGCCTAATGAAGGAGAGCAGACGCGGGGTGAAGTGGAGGAATGACACCAAAAATTGGTGTCTACATTTGCCCCTTTTTTATGAGTGGTTTGCGTTGGGCAAAGCCGCGAGAAAAAAATGATGAAGTATTGAAAAGATGATTGATTGAGTGTTCCCCCTCAAACTTGGGATTGATGACATAAAGGAAGTCAATCATGAGTTTGAAAGAGATAGATGTTGAAGGTCGGTGGGTGAAGATAAATGGGTAAAATGATAAGGCAAGGCAAGATGCCCCAAGCAAAAAGGATTTCAACAACAATAAAAACTATGGTGGTGACTCGATATCACATCGGTAGGGGAAAAGGGTGGTCTCAATGGAGATGGTGAAAATGCTCTATAGACCAGTGAGTGGGTGAAAATCATTGCAAAATGGAGGAATCCAATGGGAAACCTCTCAAATGGATGTGAGCCATGAGGACCAATGGGTCATAGGAAAACATCAAACTATGCACAACAAATGTGAAAATAATGTGAAATCCTTCATACGTGAGGAATCAAGTGAAAGGTATGCATCCACAAAGGATGGGGATGTGAAATAATGATGCCCCAACATAGGGCATGAATATGGTCAAAAGGAAAGATGTGAAAAAGTGATGATACAAAAATGCTATAAGGGGAAATAATTATGGCCACAAAGGTGGACTTTGAGAATAGAAAGGGATAGTTCCAATGTTGGATAAAATGCCCCAAGGGGGGAATAATTATGGTTTTGAATACATGTTTCTTAAGAAAGGTTTTCCTTTCTTAGAAAAGAAAGAAAAGCATTCCTTTTTCTTGTGAATAGGGGAAGAATTCAATCTACTTTTGCTAAGAAAAAAAAGTAGAGCAGACATTTGTGAGGGAAAATAGAGGGATTGTATAGGTGATGACCATTATGGTATCCTCCAAGAAAAAAATTCCTTGGGAAGATGTGATGAGGGATATATGTGATGATTCCTCATTCAGAGGGCTTGAGAGAATGGAAGAAGTTCACGAAAAAAAGAGAGGTCAATGTGTCAGAAGAGGAGAATGAGAATGGGGTGTAATAGAACAAGAAGATTGTGGTATAGTCAAATGGGAAGATTTTTTTTGACCTTGAATGTTAAGTGTGAAGATGTGTGAAGGAAGATAATGAATGAGAGAGCTCATTAAAAAAAAAAAAATGGACAAGAGTAGTGAGTAGTGGTTGATGAAGAAAAGAAAAGTCAGAGGTGAAGAAGACAAGGAGATGGAATAAAGTGGACATGGTGGAGGAGGAGAAAAAAGAGGAATGAAAGAGGTGGAAGGAAGATAGGGATAAGGATGGATGATAGAGTAGAGGGTGAAATTACTAAAAAGGAGGAGAGAGATATGGATGAAATGAGAGAGAGAAATGAGAGAATGGAGAAAATGAGAAAGAAAGAAAAATAAAAAAATGATGAAGAAAGAACTCAAGATGAGAAAAGAAGAAGAAAGCAAGGTAATGGAAGAAAGAATGAAACTGGAGGAAGAAAGAGAATGAGAAAAATAAGGAATGAAGAATGAAAGAGGAGAGAGGAAGCGATAATGAAGGAGAAGATGAAAGAGGTGAAAAGAGGAAAGAGATGAGGAGAGAGAGAGATGATGAAAGAGAAGAGAAAAGATGAGAGATGAGAAAATGAAGAATGAAAGATGACAAAGAAGATGAGAGAGAGAAAGAAAATGAGAAGAAAGAGAGAGGAGGAGAGAAGAAGATGGATAAAATAACGAAAAAAGATAGAATGGTGGGGAAGAGAAAAGGAAAAAAAAGAGGAAGAGGATGAAAAGAAGAGATAGAAAAGAAAGGTAAGAGAAAAAAGAAGAAGGGGAGAAAAGAGATGATGAAAAAAAAAGAAAGAAGAGAAAAAAATGAAGGTAATGTGGAATGAAGAAGAAGAAGAAAGTGATGAGAAACTGGAGGAGATGAAGAAGAAGAAGAATAAGAAGATATGGAAAAAAATAAAATGAAATAATGAAAAAAAAAAGAGAAGAAAGAAGAAGAACAAGAAGATGTGGAGAAGATCAGAAAAGGAAAAATAGGAAGAGATAGGGGTGAGAAAAAGAAGGAAGAGGAATGTTGAAAGGTGAAAATAATGGGGAATGAAGAGATGATTAGTGGAGACCAAGGTAAGGAATATGGTACAAACCAATGAAATACATGTAGAGATGCATGAGATGAGGATAAGAGGGATATGATGAGAATAGAAAAGGTTGCATGATGAAATGAAAAAAGATATTAACGAGGGAAAGAGGAAGATGGAGAGGTGGGGAAGAAGTGAAAAGAAAGGGTGGAGATGGAGAAAAGGAGGGAGGAAAGAGGTAATGGATGATGGAGGAGGCTATGCCAGTGAAGGAATGTTAGGGGAAGACCAAAAATAATTATTGTTGGTGAAGGATGAGAGGAAAAGTGAAGAAGGGTAAAAGAGGAATGGAGAATGGAAGAGGCAATGCCAATGAAGGGACATTAGGGGAAGACCAACAATAATTATTGTTGGTGAAAGATGGGAGGAGTGGAAAAGAAATGGAGAAGGATGAAGAGAGTGAGAAAGGTGATGTGGGGATAATTAATGGGAAGATAAAGGTGATGTGGGAGGATGGATGGAGAAAGGACATGTTGGCCATGGTGGGGGATGAGGAGCTGCAGGATAATGAACTCTCCTTGAGAGGGATCCTCAAGTAGGATTCACAAAACTACAATGAGATCAAGTAGAATTCCCAAACCAAAAATTGCATTAGAGATAGTGTTCATAGATGTTAACAGATTTCATGGATTTATGGATGATGTTAATAGATGTCATCCTTAAAAGTAAACATATGGATATAGATGGCATAGTTTGAAATTAGATATGCAAGAATGTGATCTTGATAAAAGGTGACCTTATCGAGATAAATGCCCACATAATCATAGCAAGGATCATATGGGAAACCATGCTTCAAACCGATTGAGGTAAACAAGAAAGAGAAGAATTGAAGGCATTGCACTTGCAGCCAATAGCATGTGTTAACACATAACCAATGATAGTTAGTTATACAAAATATCAAGAGGGAAACATGGATGAAATAATCTCATAAACCTAATGTCGACACAACAAAGGGGTTTGAGATGTAACTTGTACGTGGGAAGAGGGTTCTCCATAGGTGGTGTTCCTAGGACTATGCCCCAACTCTAGGGAAGGAGGAAGATGCAAAATTGATCAATGTGGGAAGTCTGTAATGTATATGAGAAAGTTGATCAATGTGGGAAGCTTTCTTAGGATGCTATGATATATAGAAGGTTGATCAATGTGGGAAGCCTTCACTGCCATGATATAATAGAGTAGCCATCCTTTGAGGGTATGGTCTACTTTTTTTTTTGCTTTTGGATTTTTGACTTTTTTTTTAGATGGTAGGATAAGATATGCATGATAGTTGTCCTTTGGGGATCATCTATTTTTATTATATGCTTTTATGAACAATTTCCTTTGAGGATCAATTTGTTTTTAGATAAGATAACATGAGATAGGAGCATCCATAATTTTGACTTTTTTTTTTTTTTTTTTTTTTTTTTTTTATGGGGAAGAGTTGGGTATAGCTAGGTAGACCACTTAGGAGGGGATGATGATTGTACAAGTGACACCCTGGACCCTTAGCATGGTTCCAATAGGTAAACAAGAGGTGATGGATGTAATGATCATGGAGTTCTCACCAAAAAGGGAGAACCTATCCATAAGGAAAATGCTATGGACAGAGTCCGTGGTGCCCATATTTAAGGTCATGTCTAGAAAGTGATGGTAGACCACATAGTTCCATATCATTACAATGATAGATGGAAGAGGCTAATGATGGAGGAATGATCTAAAGATATGACTAAGTGCTCATTGGTAGTATGCTAACAATAGAATGGTCATAAGTGCAATGCATTAAGAGGTTATGCTTTTGGTTTACCATCAAGGGAAGCCAAAATTTCCATGTAATGTCCTGATTAAAGTCATGATTGTAAAAATAGATGAAAAATTTTCCAGGATGATGAGAGATAGATGAGTGAAGATAAAAAAGTTGTTATAGGATGATAACTTACCCTTAATGGAAGATAAAAATATGTGTCCCTAATGAGAAGTAGATGGTCCCTAACAAGATGAGTAGATGGTCCCCAAGAGAGGGAAAATATGACCACAACGGTGGATTTTGGATGGGATAAAATATTGGATAAGACGTCGTGAGATAGATAAGATGGAAACCATGCATACCTTTCGAAAGTGAGGAAGTGAACAAAATGCATCCCTGGAAAGATGAAAAATGGCCACAAAAGTGGGCTTATGATGAAAATATGGTGCCCCCAAGGAGGCACAAATATGGCCACAACATGTGGACTTTAATGAATATGGTGCCCCAAGAGAGGCATGAATATGGCCACAAAGGCAAACTTAAAATGAAAAACAAGGTCCCTCAAGGGAGAGATGAATATGGCCACAAGTGTGGACTTAAGATGAAAATAAATGGTCCCCCAAGAGAGGGATGAGTAGGGCCACAAAAGTGGACGTTAAAATAAGATGAAGACTTGGACAAGATTAATTTGGATTTAAGATTGGATGAGATTAAATAAAGTGATGTCAAAAGTGAAGTCCCCAACATCAAGGAGTTGTATGGATAAAAGATGAATTGATGCGAGAAGGGATGCTCAAGGATGAGGGGAGGATGTCCCCTAGTGAGGGAGATTATATTATATGTGGATGAGTTAGTGGATGTTGAAGGAGTTTAGATAGGATTGTTTTGGATTTGGATTGGATAAACGGTTGAGACCACAAGGGTGATTGGAAAGATAAACAATATCGATGAACAATGAAGGACCTTCCTTAGGAGGAATGTCATGTGCAGGAGAGATGTTAAGGGATGATGTGGATGGAGGAATCGTGGGAAACCCAATGGATGGGATATGAATTGGATTAGATGTAGATGGAGAAGGATGTTCCCCCTTGAATGAGGAAATCATCTTTCTCAATAAGGTTATGGATGATTGTCTGAAAGGCCTTACAATGTTCAATGTCATGCATGAGTGGTATGATGATAAGTGCAAATGCAATTGGATTGAACCATGATGGATTTGGACTATGTGGATTAAAATCTTTAATGGGAGGAAGCGTGATGGTAAAATTTTTTAAGTGTCAAAGATGTCTCTTTGTAAGATCAATAAATGTGTAAAGGATAACTCTTGTGGGTTTTAGTAGGATGTTTAGGAAAATCAATGTAGATCATGGGGAAGGTAACTTATGGGTTTTTTTAGAGGATATTTTTTGGATTGGTATTTATGGGAAATCGAGATGTATTAGATGAAGGGGTTGGCCCAAAGATGTAAAATAGATCTTATGATTATTGATAGATTTTGAATTCTGAAAGGAATCAATTTTGGTTAATTTCTTATTGAGGATGCAGGATTTATTTTGGGGATTTTACCATGAGTATTAGATTTTATCTAGATGAAGGATGATAATATCAAAAATCAGATGTTGTGGTGTGGTATTGATGGAGGAAGATTTTGGAGAAGAGGAAGATAACTTCTTATAATGGATGATGATAGATTATTTGACTTTGAGGGATGATTTTACCAAGCCTTATATTTTGATTGAGAAGATTTACCCTTGGCGGGGATGATAATAATCTCAACTGGAGGATCTAAAGATTTTTGACAAATGGATACTGGTGGGATAGGGTGGCCATGGGTATTAGATATAGGATAGAGGTATATTTACCCTTTCAAGGTATATGATGATAATAATAACTGGAGAAAATTGTGAGATGGGTGGATTGATGGAGAAAGAGGTGTTTGTATGATGTAATTAATAAGGTCTATGTGAGATGTGGATTGTAGGCTTTTGGATTGGCCAATGTGGAAATAGTTGGTTCTATAGTGGGAGGATGAAAACCATTTGTGTTTGACTTAGGTGGAGTGTTTGTTCCATGAATTTTTCAAGGGGTATCATCGATATATTTACAAATGGAGGATATGGATGTGTGATAGTGGATATAGACATTGAAGGATTAAGTAAAATATTGGGATAAAATGGGTGATGTGGCCATGGGAAAGGATATAGGTATAGGTGATGAAGATGTCAAGGTAGGGGTAAGTGGATTTGTTGATATGATAGATATAGGGGTAGTTGGGATTGATAGGGAGGTGGGCATAATTGGGACATTTGGAGATGTAAGTGATGTAGTGATAGGTATGTTTGATGTAGATGTGGATAAGGGGTTGAATATGATAGGTTGGGGCATGATAGATGTGGATGAAGTGGTATGTATAGTCAAGTGATGTGGATGTGGTAAAGGTAGGGATAGATGTAGATGTGGCCACAATAGTTGATGTGGTGGGTATAGAAAAAAAGTGCGGAAGGAGGAACTGGATTGACTCTAAGGATGGTATAATGGGTAAAGGTGGAATGGATGTAGGTAAGGTAGTCAAATCCAATGAAGGGGATGTGGTAACCAATGGAGTAGATATGATAGGTAATGAAGTAGATGTAGGATTAATATCGGGTGTAGAAGTAGGTGGGAATGGTTGTTTCATAAGTGTCTCGAGGGGTAAGAATGATATGTTTGTGAATGGGGTTGATGTGGTAGGTGTGGATGTAGGAATAGGTTCCAAGATAGATGTAGGTATGATTGGTGTGGTTGTGGGTATAAGTGTTAATGGGTTTTAGATGTAGGGGAAATGTCCAAGGAGGTGGATGTGATCGGTGATGAAGGAGGGGAAGTTGTGGATGGGATAGGATCTTGGTCCATGGTGTGAAGAGTGTTTATAGTATGAGCATTGGGCTGCTTGGGTTGTAGTGGTGGTGGTTTGACTTGTCGGTGTGTGGTTAGGGAATGGTTGTTTAAAGACCTCTAGTGGTTGATTTGGAGGTGCGTTGGGGTTGTCTACTTGGAGGTCACCTTGATTAATGAGTCTTTGGACCAAATCTTTAAAATTTTGACATTTCTCTATGTCGTGTCCTCGGACTTGGTGGTATTTGCAATAATGGTCTTCACGATACCACATGGGTTTTGGTCTTGATTCATCAAGTGGTTGGATAGGAGGAAGTGTGATTAGATTTACCACCATCAACTTATCAAATATTGAACTATATGATTCTCCAAGGGGTGTAGTTGGGTGTTGGTTGAGGGCTCGTTGTTGAGGCCACGTGTGCTAGATGTAGGTGTGGATGAGGACTTAACAACCATGGCGTTGGCCGCACCCTTAAATGTGTCATTATGTGTGGATGGTTTAGTAAATTCATGTTTAGGTTTGTTTGATTTTAGTTTTAAATGGCCTTGCTCAAGGGCACGTATTTCAAGTTTGTGAGCCATGGTGAAGGCTTCATCAAAGGTTCAGAATGATTGGATTTGCAAGGTAGATGATATATGCTTCACATGAATGTGAGAAGAGCTCGATGAGTTCGGTTTGCGGAAGAGAGAAGGATAGTTGGTTTATAACGTGTGCCATCGTGTGACAAAGTCTGCGATGGACTCATCTTCAAATTATCGATGGCATATAGGTCAGTGATAGTGATTTTGTGCAATGTTGATCAAAAAGTGTTCTAAGAACAATTGTGAGTTGGGTGAAGGAAAATATCAAGTATTGAGGTATACTATTATACTAGTCTAATGTAGGACCAGCCAAGGACATGGGGAAAGTGTGAAGCATTAGGTCTTGATCATGTGCAATAAGATAACATGCGTGTTTAAATGCACAAAGATGTTGTTGGGGATCTTCCTTGTTATTGAACTTAATGAACTTGGGAAGCTCCCAATGAGGAGGGTAAGGTTTGATAGGAACCGATGATGAATCGGTTCATTACATATTTGTTCATAGGATAAAGTAACCTTGGGTGCCAAGGTAGCGACTTCTAGACTAGCCAACCTATTCATAAAAGTGTGAATAGGATCATTCGATGTGATGTAGGTTGGGATTGGGATTGTGTGGTATGGATGTATTATGTAGCTTGTTTGTAATGTGTGGGTGATTTGAGGAATCATTTGATAAGGTGGTTGATTAATTTATGGATGTGTGGGTGTTTGAGAATCGTTTGATAAGGATTAATTTGTCATGGGTGTTTGATATTTGATAAGGATTAATATATGTCATGGGTTGAGATTGGGTTTGATGTTGAGAAATAGGGATGATGATGTGATTGTTGAGATTGAAAGTTGTTGTGGTAAATGATGAGTGGGGATATGAGTGTTAAGAGGTTGAGATGGTTGGATGGGTAGGAATGTAAGTGGAGGTTGATGAGGTTGAGATGGTTGAGCATATGATGGGTAGGAATGTAAGTGTTAAGAGGTTGATGTTAAGCATATGATGGGTAGGAATGTAAGTGTTAAGAGGTTGAGATGGTTGGATAGGCATACTAGTAGCGGATGGAATAGAGTTGACATAAACTGACATGGGTGGAATAGGATCCACCAATTGAGTAGATTGATAGGATTGAGATATTGTGGGAGATTTACAAATAAGAAGTCATAAATGGGGTTAGAAGGAGGTCCAAGAGTTTCTAAAGGAGCCGGAGAGATGGGGGTGTAGTTGGTCTAGAAAGGTTGGATTGATGAGAGACATGAGGATTAGTTTCAAGATGGGGATGATTTTGGATGACATGGTCCTCATGAGCGAGACCATGGAGACAAGGGGTTGGGTAACCAAAGGTGTGGTCTCAAGTTTAGAATCTTGTTGGGAGAGATCATTAGAGGAAGGAATGTCATTGGATGGAGTGGATTGTTGTGTTGTTTTGACTTGAGAAAGAGTGACAATAGGCATGAAATAGATAAACATTTGTTTATGTAATTTGTTAACAAACAAATCAAGCAACAAGTTTCTTATCATCATGATTAATTAGAAGATGTGAAAAGAAAAGAAAAGTGGATAACGAAGGTACCTAAGGAAGAATGGCGTAGTCTAAGGCTGGTTTCATGTAGTTATGGCTAGGAAGTCTTAGGTGGCTTCCTGTTGGGTGATGAAATCCCAAACAATCAATTGGGTAAGGAGATGTTTTGATGTGTTGACATTTTGAAAGTTAATGATCGGTGATCGAGAACATCGGGGTACCCTAAAGTTTGTGCCATTCACGATTGTGGAAGGGGCCTAATGATGAAAGGGATTTGTGACATGTTTATGTTTAAATAATTGTTTTTGACAACATAATTTGGTGGTCGTAGTGTCATAGATTTCCTTGTTAAATCAAAGAACACAATTAGTTGATTAGTCAGAAAATATGATAAGGAAAATGGAAAGATCGTAAAATTGTTGTTTTCAAAGTAAACTGATTAGAAAAATAAGTAATCTAAAAATGATTGTGTATCCAAAAATAAGGCCTAATGAGTTGTGAATGAAGATCCAGTGAAAGTGAACATATGATAAAAAAGAATGGAAATGACCAAATGGTGGTTAACATTTTATTAAAGTTGATATCAATGTAAGCACGAAACCTATTACCAACTTGATAACATGGGCTAATGAAATGTGGAACATATTACAAATTATAGAATATCATTTAGCTACTTATGGATTAAAGTGCAAAGTAATAAAGAAGCTTATCTAAGCAATGAATCAAATCAAAATGTCCTAAATAACAATAGTAACGATTGCTGATTTAGTTTGATGATTTTAATTTAATCTATTAAGAAGGATTGGATAACGATAAGAACTCAAAAATGTTTGATTGTTGATTTATTAATTTAATCTATTAATAAGAATTTTAATTTAAGTATGTTGAGCAATGCGGTCAATTCATAGTAACGAATTGTGAATGGAGCATTGAATATGTGGAGGAGAGGCGAGTTGTAGAAGGTTGGGGGCATGTGGGCAGAGAGGCTCTCGGGCCGGGAATGGCTTGGATTTGATAGAATATTTTGGGCAATTAAACTAACACTCGTATGCACGGCGAGCACAAATAACTGGGCACCAGATTAAACGTGTCCCAAGCCACGAATCAGCTAATCTTTAAAAAGGCTTCTCCACTTTATTCACCTAGGCTATGAGGGAAAAACAAATAGCCCTCCTGGAACAAG
>CM031239.1:873435767-873543519 GCA_018340775.1 Taxus wallichiana var. yunnanensis | reverse complement strand
TGGATCAAATGTTTTCTTCCCTTCTAAACTCTCGGTTGGAGAGATCTTGGGGATTGAGTATCCTTTTTCCATCCCTCTTCCATAGCCATTTCTTTCTGTCTCCATGTCTATTTTACCAACACTAGAGGCCATTATTTCTACTCCATCTTCCAATGTTACCACGTCACTTCCACCTTCTATGGTCGAGATTATTGCCTTAGTGTTATCGGTTACTCAAGTACCATTGTAACCACACTAATGATGTCTTTTGCATCTTCTTCTTCTCGTGCCCGAATGGTTACATAGGAAGACTCCAAAAAATAAGAAAGTGCATATTGCTGATGTTATCGATTTGAGTACCCTAAATCTAACTCCCAAAATATAGGCAAATTGACCAAGTATTATCTCCAATCTATCAGCTTGATCGGTCAAAATAAATATTTGTGTAAATAGCTACCCTACCGCATGTAAAACAAAAAGAGGCTATAATGGCGGTGATTATCAGATTTACAAGTTTGCACTAGGAAAGGATACCCATGAAGAAGCTAAGAAATATGTGCAGGTAGATCAGGTTAATTTGTTGGAGAAGTATGATAAAGATAAGGAAAATAAATATGAGATTAAGGGGAAAGTTGAGAAGCTTGCAGACTCTTCTAAATAAAATCAAATAGCCTATCCAAATGACCGCTCTAGCCATTTCTTCAAGTTTTATGATTCTTCCTTCCATGTGGTAGATAAAATTTGGAAAAAGGGAGATTAGTTGGAACATGGATGGAATGTTTGATTCAGGATGTTGATTAGTTGATTAAAAATATTATAAATTTATATAATTAATTGTACACAGAGAAATTTTCGTCATGAAGTTGAGCGAAGATCTTACTAAGGAAAGTGACAATCTATCTCTTGCTCTTGCGGAAACATGGAAGGAAATCCAAACCATTGACTCATATTTACTTATCAAAGAAGGTGTGATTAATGATGACTCGAAGCTCTTGAATTTGTAGGATATGGAATTTGGATTCATGTGATACGAGATCTCACATGGAAACTTGACGCAGAAACAAATTGAAGTAGTTGATGGATTGAGCTTGATATTTCAAAAGAGTTTAAAAATATCCAATTTAAGTTCCTAAGTCAAAGCTGTTGATGTTCTGCTTGTTGATCAAATTGTTGAAATTTTTAAGAGGTGCAGTAAAGGAAGATGAAGATTTCACAAAATCTTTTAGCATTGATTATGTTTATAAGTTGGTTTTTTATGAGAACTTTGTGAATTAGCTTAAAAATATTACTGTGAGATTAATATGTTTTCAGCCAAAGTTTCCAAAGAAACCGAATGCATGGATGTGATAAATCATTACATGTGTGGACATGAAGAATAAGAGATCCAAGGATCATCAAATGTTTCTTTGAGTACATGAGTAAATTAGGCATGCGGAGGAGAAAGAAGAAGAATCGGAAGAGGATAAAAGTTTTTCCAACCCCAACTAGGCTTGATAGCCATTTTTTGAATAGTGTCTAGGCTCTAGGACCAATGAAAGTTGTAGGGTTGACTTGGTCAACCTGTGCAACTAATTTTTCTATTTTCATGGGAGACTGTTCCCTTTATTATTAATGCATTCTATTTTTAGTTAAGTTAGTTAGAAGGTGGAGCTATAATCACTCAACCCTTTGGGTTATAAATAGATGAATGCATTATGGTTTTAAAAACTCAAAAATATTTGGTTAAAGGGCTCTATTATTTTTGATAAGTCCAAGAACAAATTCAACGATTTTAAATATATATTCAAAACACTATTTTGCCTTTGAATATCTGGTATATTGTGCAACTCTATGATTTGTTAAGTACTTATGAATGTTAATTCCTTGTATGTGATGAATTAAATTTCCTTTGCATCAATTGTCTTAATTCAATTATTGGTGAAGTTGTAATACAAATCTTTGTGTTTCAGTTGTGGAAAGTCTTAAATCCATACTGCTTTCATTAATATTTATGTTAGATAAATTCATTGATTGAAAATATTTTTAGGAGATGTGCATGTTATGTTTTGTTCCATAATATTAATTGTGCAAGTGGAGTAGATATTTTGGTTCTGTTACCTCTTGGTGCATCACCATTTATGTGTTATGTAATAATCCTTCTATCCTTTTTCTCAAGAATAAAGTAGATTAGTTTTATTTCAAGTGTTATTGCCTTGCACCTTGATCTTAAATCAAGTGCACTAAGTTTGAAAGGAATCCGACCTTCTCTCGAAGGTTCATCCCAAGGTGACAAGGTCCCACACCTTGGGGATGTTCCAATGTTACACGAGATCACTTAGAGATTCTACGAGTGTATGATCCATGTGATAATAAATAAAAAATTCCCTTGCTGGAAATTTTAGTGTTTTGTCCTTTTATCAAACCTTATTTTAATGCTGGGCTTGGTCCTTCTCTATTGCTCACATATCTTAATCTACGAAGTTCTTCCATCTCCATGAGCTCTACATATCTCACTTCCATGGCCTCAAATTCGCATACGGCTCTAGTTTCTTGCTAAGTTCCAATGTTGACAACTCTATAGATACTGGCAACCTTTCCTCTCTTCCATAAACTAACTCGTAAAGAGACTTACTGCTGACCTCTTTGGATTAAATATATCAGCCCACAAAGATGATTTCAAATTTGTGTGCGATGTTCTTTGGTTTTCATCTAGAGTCCTCCTTATGATTTTCAAAATATTATTGTTTGTGGACTCAGCTTTCCCATTACCCTAAGGGTAATAATTGGAAAAATTTCTCAAATATATCTCATTCCTAATAGCCCACTCGAAATCCTAGTGCCAAGGAATGTTAAAGCATTACTAGATATGATATTTTATGGGAAACAAAACACGGATATAATTCCCTCGTAAAAATCCAATATGTTGGAATCATTCACTTCTTGAGTGTCATTGATTTAGTCCATTTGAGTGCCACCGTGAGGGTCCACTTGTGCCCTTGGCTTGAATTTTGGTCAAGATCCCAATGAAATCAAATCCCCACCGCATAAATGACTAATCAAATGAGATTGGGTGGAGTAGAAGCATTGTCATTTTTTCTTTTCCTATGAAGAATGCACATTTCTTACACTTTTTAATCCATGCATAACAATCATTGAAAAGCTTAGGCCAATAATACCTAGCCTTTATGATTCTAACAGTTGTTTTTATTGGGGCAAAGTGACCTCCATTTTCCCCATCATGGAACTCATTTAATATTTTCTATATTTGACCTACTTTGATGCACCTTAAGAGGACACCATTCACATTTTCTTGAACAAAACACCATCAACAAGCACGTAAGGAATACAATGAAACCTAAAATATCTTATTTTAGCCTTACTCCACCCTTAAGGGCATTGACCTTTTTGGAGGTAGTGTACTGATATCTTGAGTCCAATAAGAATTGGGTAAAGCATCAACTTTTTGTTCTTGGTCATCTTGGAGCAATACAACATCTCGTTCTTCATCTTTTGCTATTACATGCTGATTTTGTGAAGCTAACTACTCACACAATCCTTTTCCTCTAACCAATTTTGTCACGTTGATTTTCATAGCATATTCCATGACACAAGTAATCCAAATAGCTCTTTTTTTCATTCAAATCCTTATTGAGGAGGAAGTATTTCACTCCAGTATGAGAAACTAGCTAGTGGATTTTGTTATTTGAAACCGAATGTCTAAATTTTTTTAAGCTCCTTATTACAACAAGGACATATTTCTTAATGAATGAATGCCTCACATCATAATCCTAAAGGCATTTGGCTAAAGAATGCAATAGGCTTCTCAATCCTTCTTCATTTAGTTGTACCAAAAGATGTGCAAATATTGCATCCATGCCACCAAAAGCATAGAGTGTGAAGTCCTTTTAAAATCTAGATTTATGAGGGTTGGGGCTTGTGCAATGGCCTACTTTATAGCTTCAAAGATCTTTTTTTTCAGCAATCCACTTAAAAACCATGCTCTTTTTCAAAATTGATGTCATGGCTTAACAAGCTTAACAAAATTTGGAACAAACCTTCTAACAAAATTTAAGATCCTTTTTATGACTAGGAAATGGTAGTGCTATAATGACGTTAACCCTTTCTAGATCAATACTTAATCCATCCTTAGAAATAATGTGTCTTAGGAGCTTACCATCATGAACAAGAAAGATTCACTTCTTTGGATTCATGGAAACTCCAAACCGCCTACATCTTTCAAAGACTTACGAGGTGAAAGAGGTGATTTGTTACATCCTTGGAGAAAATCGTGATGTCATCAAGGTACACAAGAAATTTTTTTGTTTATTAGTCCTTGGAATGACATATCCATAGCCCTTAGAATGTTACTCCAGCATTTTATAATCCAAATGGAATCTTCATATAAGCATGTGTTCCCCACTTTATTGTGAAATCTACTTTGAATTGATCTTCCTCCTTCACCATTATCTGGTTAAACCCGAATACCCATCTAGAAGAGAGAATTTTCAGAACCATCTACCACTTGTAAAAGCCACTCCATGAAGGGAATTGGATAGTAATCCTTGAGAGAAGCTCTATTCAAGCCTCAAAAATCCACACACAATCTGATTTTCCCATTTATTTTCCTAATTGACACAAGGTTTTCCACCCATGATTATTTCTTGATAGGGAAAATGATGATGGCCTCAATTAAATTATTCAATGCTTTCTTCATTAAAGGCTTAATATGGGGATTGATGAGCCTCTCTTTTTGCCTAACTAGATTGGTTGTATGGTCTAAATAAATAATGTGTTGGGATAGATTAGGGTTGAAACCTCTAAGGTATTCATATTTCCAAGAAAATATATCAAGAAACTCTTGACAAAGTTTTACAAAATCATGTTTTTTCCTAAGGAGTGCTTACCTTGTCAACTAGAAGAGATTTTCCTTGTCCCACTAAAATAGGTTCTCGCATCATCACCCTTGACAACTATGTTAGCTTTCTCTTTCCTGAATTGGTCATTGGGGTGAAGATGGAATCTAAGGTCACTAGACCCTTAATAATCTTGTTCGTTCTTATTGGACCACTTGATCACCATACCACTTTTCTAATTTATCTTGGTTTTGAGAAAAGAACTCAGCTTCTTCTGAAGAAAATTGATGATTTTTGGTCTCTTCTAAACACATACCAACGTGTGTTATTATCTAGAACAGTGAGCCTCACTACCACCTTGATGTGTGGTTGTGTTTTTACTTTCTTGGTATCCTCAACAACGTCAAACTCTTCCCCAATTGCTGCAACTTCATTATCCTTTCTTGGTATGGAATTGATGTGAAATGCTTTGAAATATTCAATAATATCCCATAATTTGTTCTTTTAGATCTTGATAATATCATTCTTAGTAGTATTTTTTCCCTAACCCGATTTACAACCAGTTATTCATTGTCCCCAAATGTCTACGCAAGTTCTTGATATCTCTCTTTATTACCCAATGTAACCCATGGACAAGTGCTTCATAATTTGACGTATTATTTGAACAAATAAATTGAAATATGAAAGAAGATTATTATTTGATACCTTTTTGGAGACATGGGCACTACCCCTCCTCCTCCACCTTGTCTACTCCTTGACCCATCAAAGAACATTTGCCAAACCTCATTCTCATCTTCACCATCCAATTTGGTGACACTAGGGAGAGGTGTAATTTCTTCATGTAGACAATAGATACCCAATTTAGCTTCTTCCATTTCATTTTATGGATAATATCCATGCCTCTTATGTGCCCATTCATCGAGTTTCCAATCTGGAATACCTTCGATTTTAGTGTCTCCCTCTTGAGTGCCTTGACAATCTTCTTGATCAAAAATTGTAAGATTTGCATTTATAGGGCTAGGAACATAAGTATTAATGTGATATTTAGAAATTGGATCTGACCACGATAGTGGCTTTGGCTCCATAACTAGTCTTGAAGATCATGTAGGACCAATCAGCTCATAAGTACCCTCCAATTTTAGCGGTGAAATCTCAAGACAAGCATAGGAAAAGAGTGAAGTTAGAACTATCACACATATATCTTGAGGAAATGTGACATTGGAATATGCATTCAAATGTGAGATTTAAACCTTTATGACTCCAAAAATTCCCATTGTTGTCCGTCTAATTGTACCACTCCTTTTGCAATGGGTTCATACTTGAGATACATATGATCTGCAATCTGTTTTGGCATTACCAAGATGCTTGCACTTTGAATCAATCATGCACTTGTGTACTAGGTTGTCCCTAATGATCAAGGATACGTAGAATGGTGGAGGTTTCATGTTCTTATTTGGTTAACCCTCCTTCGTTATATTACATTTGTGACGACTCTATTTTGATATTTGTATGACTTGTTTGAGATAGATAAATTAGCTATGGTTGCTTGTAAAGATTCCTTTGGCCTAGAATTGTAAATAATTCCCACATGTAGATACTCATATTGGTTTTATTCATTTGATCAATGATATTTAAAGGAGTTGAATGATATTTCGATGCCCTTTGTTTACTTCCACTTTCTCTTATACATGAGTGATACACAAATGACCCCTTTAGGCTGATTTTGTGGATTTGGGACCGTGTTTGGGCTGCCAACTCCTTAAAGTGTGAGAGAAGGTTGAGAAGGACTTGAATCGATGATTTCCTCTCCTCTATAGCTCTTTTCTTAGATCTTGTGTTTTTTGCTACACCCTGAGGAAGAGATTGATTCATCCCACAAAAATCCTCTGCTTTCCAATTCACGAGTGAAGTGTCACTTTGAGGTGCCTCTTAAGAAATTGTTTTCTATCTGATTTTATTCTTCAGTTGTTTCTTGGGAAGCATAAGCACTTTGCACCATTAAATCCTAGTTTAGGATGCCATTAGGACATGTTGCTTGGTTATGTGGATGACCACAAGGAAAAACCACTCATAATCTTGTACAAGGTTGTTTTGGATGGGAACAGAGCTTTAGATGAAGAGGCTGCATTGGGATTATAAGGTTAGAATGGCTCAAGAATGGGAAAATGACTTTGGTTCTAATTTGTAGCTTTGGAGGAAGTCTATTTAACTAGTATGGGGATTTTTGGTTGGTATTAAGGCTGATAAGGTTTGAAACTTTGGGCTTGCTGCCTCTTGATTGTCACCAACTCATTCCCTATATTTTGCAATTGTTTCATGACCTCTTGGAGCTCAACTAAGGTGCTTGAAGAGGTATAAGCCTCACTAGAACTTTGATTTCTAGGAGTAGGGATAGGAGCTAACTCAAGTGTTTGGCTAGAACTAGGATTTCCTATCTCTAGATAAATAGGCATAGGTGGTCTAGGGAAATTTTACCAGCTTGAATTAAACATTTTTCAGCTCTAATAGCTAATGCATAGGCTCCTGGAAATGTTATACCTCCCATAGATTGCACCATAACAACAATATCATAATTGAGAGCTTTTAAGAAGTAGAGAAAAGATTTCCCTTTGAATGAGGAAGCTAAAATTTTCACACTACATCCATGTAAACAATTTCATGGATTACACACACATTTACAATGTATTTGATATGATCAGTTGGAGTAGTGTGATACTCTCCAAAGTAAAGAATGGAATGTTTTTTAACGCCGACACTTTGGAATAAGATTTTGTGCATTGAGGGCAAGTGGACTACTGCCAATAAAATTGAAAAATCTTGGATTTGGTTATGGAGTAGCCATTATGATGGGTCTAATAACTCTAGTGGATTGTAAGAAGGGCCTACTAAGTGGAGGTGTTGAAAGAGTTCTGTTTTGTGGAGATGGTGATCTTTGAACTTGTCTTCCCCTTATTCCTCTACCTTGTGATAGCTATAGATATTCAAATGCTCCTTCTTCTCTTTTCCTAGACCTTTTTGGATTCTTCTCATGGAATGAGACACTTTCACCATTGAAACTAGTAGAATTGATGCTTGAATCGATAGATGTGCTATTTCGTGAGCCACCAAAGGCTAGAGTTTTACCATGATACACATACAAACTTTATAAAACTATAAATATTAACTTCTATGATCCCCTTTGGGCGTGCCAAAAATTTATCACCAAATTACAACACTCTCTTATTTTCTAGAAGTGAGTTGAATGGGAAATCAATGTAACTACATAACATGGAATTATCTCTAGGTGTGGGACCATGAAACTGAGATAATTCTCAGAGAAGGTTGGTTCCTCTACCTATTCCTAATGCTAAAACTAATTCTACAATTGAAATAAACTATAAATAATCCTAATCTATGCATTCCAAGGACCGGGGTGAGAGAGAAGGGTTAGAAAGATGCATGAAAGGGAAATCCTAAACTAAAGGAAGGGTGAAGAAATTCTAAGTGAATGAAATTAGAGGGAAAACATTGTCGAAAGGAGGACATAAGTGCCAAAATTCAAAACCACATTCAAGTCTCCAATTTCATGGAGCTTAGTAAATTTTAGTCATCCAAGAAGAACAAAATATACACAATATACCTCAGCGATTGCAATAGAAGGCAAGAACGCAATACAACCCAAGTTAGGAAAAAAACCGCAAAACACTAATTTTATTCCTCGTAAAGATGCACAATCCGTTACAAATCTGATATAAGGAAAGAACCATTTGTAGAATTCCAAAATTTGAGGCTTACATCTCACAAAATCTCTAGAATAATTTTGACAAAGTTCCTTTATAATTTTTAGAATGTCTCCCCCTCAAAATGAGGCAAATTTTACTATATATAGACAAAGGATCCTTGGAATTGCTTTAACAACATACCAAATTCATTAAAGTAGCATGGGAAGCCATACAAATTGGTACTTTTCTTAAAAGGGAAGGTTTGGGCACCATACCTCATTAAACTAGTAGTTGAAAAAACCTTGTACTACTTTCACTAATGCCTAGTTTATTCTTGATATTCCCGTATTCATCTAGTTGTATACATTTTTTCCTCTAGATGGTAACATCATCCTCCCAAACCGAACTGCCTCTCGTAATCCTTCTAATGTCGCTCAGAGTAAGTTTTCTCTGTTGGTTGGTTGCATTCTTTGACCTCATTTTTTTTTGTCATCCGATTGTGTATTTACACAACCAACCGGTAGCACATTTCCTCGCAATTGGTGCCTTTCACTAACACAACCGAACACTTCCTTCTCACCCATCGCGCAGCATTAATTTTATTGTCATCCGGGGATCCGTACACCGCATCGCCTCCTCACTATCACCCGATAAGTGTTCATCGTGTTACCAACTAGTACCACTCTTTGATTTTGTCGACTAGGAGCATTCGTACATGCTACCAGTTGGTAGTATTTCTACTACCTCTCCGCTCGTGACACTACGACCGACACCACCGCTTTGTGTCCCGAACTTGATACTAGCCGATATCATATAAAATGCTACCAACCGGTAGTATTTATACCTACTACCATTTGGTAGAATATAAAATGTTACCGATAGGTAGCATCCATCGATGATACCAAATGAGGAAGACTCTGCACCTCACACATCTCTGTTTCTTAGACTCACTCACTCACCAACAACGCAACTCACTAAGCTATTCAAAGTATCTCGACCCATAAAAACCAACTCGGTCTCAACTCACTTAGCTCAAATTTGAGCCACCATGATTTAAATTTTAACCGCAACCTTTTAATACACCCACAACTATGTGTGTTAAGTTTTCCATTTTACATGAGTGTAAATAATGGATACCAATAACATCATGAAAAACATTGTTTAGGGAAGGACGAGGGTGTGAATGATGACAACTAAACTTTCCCAAAGGATGGGATCAATTTTCATGCTTAGGCACTTGAGGAGATAGTTCTTGAGCTCAAGGCTTGGATTAGAGTATGTGACGAGTATCTTTTATATGTGAGAAAAATCCACAATGTGAACATAAGAGTGGCGAAATGGAAGAGGTTTTGTATCTTTCTTTTTGGTCTCATCCGACCTTGGCCTCAAGCTTCTTCATATGTCATTGATGGGCTCTATAATAGGAAACATCATGCACGGGAGCCTCATACCAAGTACGGTATTGCTTGGCCATAGGTGGGCTAGGAACCATAATGGAAAGAGGTACTTGGTGGGGAATTTGGAGAAAGCGGAGGCACAATAGGTGGCCTACAATGATCATAATATGGAGTAGATGGAGGATAAGGAATTAGTTCATTAATGAGGGAGTGTAATCCATAAGCTCATATTTAGAGTCGTAGTCAAATTAAATATCCACATCATCCATGAGATAATTAACCTCATTGTCAAAGGAAGGTATACATCTTGTGTGGAGATGGTGATAGAATAGAGATTATCATCATCTATGAGATCATCAATCTCCATATCAAAGAGGGCACATGTATACTTCATGGAGATGGTAATAATATTGATGTTATGAATAAAGGTAGAGCATAGGGTTTCATGGCGGTGAAGAATTTTTGCGTTCTTATCCTAGACATATCCTACTAAGAAGATATTATTATGATAGTATCCATCATCATAGTTAAGGGTGGTGACATTTAGAGCACATGAATCAATGATATTATCAAGGTTGGAATAATTGTTTTATATGCGTACATTGAGAGTGAGTAATGGTGATGGGATTACAATCAACATCCATGTGATCATGGGCGTAAGGTGGGAGGTAACTAGAAAATGATGACATCGGGAGGTCAAGGTGCTAATTCAAAGGTTGATTTCATTAAGATCATCATCTTTAGAATCAAGAAGGTCACAAGCGAATACTACTAACAACCTCGGGATGACCATTATAGCCATGAAGAGATTTCACCAGGATAATTAAAGTGTTGATACTCACGAAAGTGGATGGTAGGAAGTTCCTCAAGGGTAGGAATTGTGTATGTCCCATGTTGTTGGAATTGGTCAAATTTCTAAGGGTTGGTATTGTCTTGTATCTTATAGATAGCTCTTAAGTGTGTGAGTTTAACACATTGGTAGGAAAATGACAAGACTATGTGCATTTGGTGATTCCATGGTCATCCTAGGAGGATATTATAAGATAAGGGAAATTTGAATACCATGACTTTGGCAATAATTCCAATGGTATGAGGAAGCACAATGTAGACGCTCTAAAAATACATACTTATTTTTCAGCCTATCCTGGATATCCATATATTACATCCCTCTAGAATTAATTAAGTTAATTCCATCCTCCTAGAAATTAATTATCTTTAATTCTATCCTACTAGAATTTACCCCATTCTTTAGAATTAATTAAATTAATTCTAATCATGCTTAAAGAATTAATTAAATTAATTCTATTATACTCCAATACTCTTTTAGCTAATTTAATTAAATATTTAACTACCCACTTTTATCCCTTAGCTAATTAACTTATTTATTTAAAATATAAATAAATATATTTTCCTATTCATCCTCCACTTAGACTCCACTTCATTATCCTAAACTACTTCACTCCACTCCACTTCTAGAAACCTACAAAGGTGGAAGCAACAATAATGCACGTACAACCACCTTCTCAAATGAAATCTTACTACCAACCAAATATTCATTTCCCCTTCAAAGTTATAATTGCATAGACCAAATCCACTTGTTATTTTAGGAAAATGCATTCATGATCCTGGAACTCATTCAAACTTTGATCCACTTTCCATGGCCTCTCCCTCAACTATAAATATCAAGCCATATCCTTTACAAAAGCATCCCTAAAAGCTTTATGCAATTCGTCCCGATCCAACCCCCGCCAAAATTGCTAGTCAAATTTGCATTCCCTATGTTTGAATTTTGTTGTAGCATTGCCACTTCTTCATTTGGAGAATAATTTAGAGCACCCACAATCCAACCATTCAAATATTTTACAAGTATAATACTTCAGCAATCTTATCATTGAGGTTTGCAAGAAAGACTGTAAGAGAGGTTTGTTTTTTGTTATTTACTTACTTCTACTTCTACTTGTATTTTCCCTTACTTACACACAGTGACAAAATCCAAATTTAGACTATAGGAGGAATGTGTCTACGATCATATCCTTGGCATGTGCTCCAAGCAAATTTCATATTGTCTATCGAGTGACCTAATATCTTAATAAAGTCGTGAGAAGTAAACATATGTACCAAAACCTTTATCTATGAGGGATCTCTTAACCGTGGTATGGCCAATTTGAATTGATATGAATATAGTACATCTTCAACATGTAAGAGAAGATCATTGAGAATCATGAAATCAATAGGAAACATATATATGAAGAATAATCGGTGGAAATGGAGAGCTCTTTTCGCATTATCGGATGATACTTTTTTAAACCAAAGAAGGGAAAGATGTTTCCCCAAAGTGTGTGGAAAGGGAATGGTCATGATGAAGAGGGTGTTCATTATATGCTCACGATGATGTGGGGGATGTGAAGGATTTCTAGGAATGTAATTTGACTAGGTACGTGAGAATTTTTTTGCAAGAGGGTCCCATTCTTCAAAACTAGGTTATACAATGTTCGAACCTAATAAGGGCCATTCGAATATGATCTAAAGAAGGGATACTATCTCAAGGTTTTGATAATGATTTATTAGTTGGAATTTTTATGGGATAGGTCATGTTATAAGTGCTTCCATAGGGGTCAATGGTGTAGGAATTGATGAGATCAGAAGTAGATGAGATTGTCCTTATAGGAGTATTTATACGTGGCCCATGGTGTTTACTTGAACTAAGGTAATGGGTAGAGAAGATGTTTCTTGAGGTGTTTGGTGTGATGAATAGGGGTATATTATATTGAAGTTTATAACATGAGATGAGATATGATATGAGGGTTAAATACAACTAATGATGTGGTTAGATCCATCTATATGGGGTGTACTTTTAGTAGATGTACTAGTAGAGGGATAGAGGTATCAATAATGTGAGTGGTTACCTTACCAAAGTGTGATCAACATTAGATTTCTCATATTTGGAGTGATCGAGGAGGGGTTCCTTATATATTTTGAGATTCTCTTTGGCTTAATGAAATATATTTTTAGATTCTCTTCGCTTAATGAAATGCCTCATATTGATCACGTTGTTGGGATTTTCCACATGCTTTGATAGCTTCGCCTAACCTTTATCTAGTGATGGCTTCATGATTGAAGTTATTTCCAAGAAGGAAGGTATAGTAAAATGACTTAAGGGGATGATAATTTTAATTTGAATGTCCCCAATTAGCATGTCACCAATAAAATTTTATTTCATCATTCCATTGAGGAAGAGGGTGAGAAGGATCTATCACCATGGTAAATGGGTGAGCTAGTCATCGCCGCAGCTCTTCCTTGGATAGAGGTTAGTGGCAACAGCTAGCTTAGGAAGAGGTAGAAGATGATTGAAATATGGATCAGCCAATGTTATGGATGTTCCTATTAGAATAAGTTCCTTAAGGAAGATTATCTATGACTCTATTATAACTTTCTAGATCTCGTGATGTAGACACAAAATCACACACTTTGGTTAATTATCTAGTCCTGATTACATAATACTATTCATATGATTCCTACGTAAGAAAAGTACTAATTAACCCATATCTTTGGCCATATTTCTTTGTCTTTTGTTGCTCCTTTCACTCTTGCACCCTTACTTGCATAGTCTTCCTTTTTATACTCGACTTTTATCATCCTGGACACAAAGACCTAATCAGATGCTGCCGCTAGGTGCCCTTGTCCCCCCTCCGGGTGCCCCGACTCCTTTTACTTTATTCAAACTTTTTAGGCCCCTTCTATCCATTTTAGCATCTTATCTTTTTGGTAGTTGGAATTTTCAGTGGTTAACTACAAAATTTAAGCAAGGAATCATATAAATATAAAGTTATGTGATCTTAATAAAGGACCAAGCAGTAAGCATTAACTATCACCACCTAAGGTTGTATCCATCAAGCATCTAAGAGCTACATTACATCCATCTAGAACCATCACAAGGGACACAAGGGCTGGTTATTTCTACATACACTTCATAGGAGGGAAGTTCATTCTATTCCATGCACACATCTATTATATTTCTTTACATTTAGCTTACTTTCTCGCTATCAAGTGAGTCGACATGAGAGCCACCTAGGGCACAATTTTGCACACACACACATAAAACTACATTGGGTCTGAGATGTAGTGCAATGCTCATTTGTAAGTTCACCATTGTGACAATTGAGGACAGTCTGACCCTCATTTTGCATCTTTATTTTTAGGATTTGATGTTTATTTGATGGTTTTGTAGGTTCATATTTAATTATAGGTTTCAAGTGACCTCAAGGATCTTAGTGAGACTCGAGAGTGATCAAAGGAGAATAAAGGAAAACAACTTGTGACAACTCAAAGGAGGTTTCAGAGCTTTTCGCAAACCCGGATGCCCAGAAATAGGCCTAGGGCACTCGCAAGTGCTCATGTCCCTCTCTAAGTACCCTAATCCATCCTATTTATCTAGATCTGAATTTTTCTAGGTCTCTCGTGAAACATTCCTACCATTCCATTCATCTGGTCAAGACTTTAGTATAGTTATGAATTTATTGTGAATTAGCTAAGTACCTTCTTCTCCTCTTTACAACTAGGGTTTCACATTTTATTGCTTAGTTTGCTTTGGTTAATTCATGTACTTCATTACATATTTATTTTACTACTACAATAACATCAAATTAGGCTCTTATTTCACATTTTAGCTTAATAATTTTGGTGAACCCAATATTCATGCTCTTAGGATCCTCATACCTCCATTGTTCTTATCTTTCTAGGATCTCTTCATCATGAGTATCTCTATTAATGATTTATTTCTTATCAATCCTCAATTAAGAGATAAAATCAAAACTCTCTTCACTACCACTCACATTCCTACTAATATGCATTCATATTTGGTAAACCAAACCTTTGTGAGATATTTTCTCAACATATTTCTTTCCCGTCTAATCGTTATGTTGATCTTTCTATTTTTGACAATGATCCACCCTTGCATATCATGATTCGCATTTACAATATGGGTATTAAGTGTACTTTAATCAATAGTGGATTTGAGCTCAATCTATGTCCCATGTCATTCCTATAGAATATTGGTCTTTATTTTACAAATATTAGTCCATCGTGTCTTTCCTTAGGCATATGATGGCCATGTTTGTCATCATGCGAAGGTCACATTACTCTCCTATTATGGCTGGACCCAAAAATCTTAACACTGTTTTATTTTTCCTTGACTTCCTATTTCATACAACTATTTTATTGGTAAGCCATAGCTTCATATCATGCAAGCGGTCCCCCTGTTGTACATCATTGTGTTAAATTCATACATGAGGGTATCGAGTATACTATTTTTCATAATTTTCATCCATACAAATATTACAACCATGATCCAAATACTACACTTCCTAATGCGAAGAAGATACTATTGATGAACCACAACTAATGGATACTCCGGATCATTTACCATCACTTGAAGGTGTAATTTTCATGCTAGACATCCGCAACACCACCTCCTCTTCCTCCTACTACTACCATGATCCCTTATGAGGGGTTTGTCCTACGTTGGATGTCATATCACCTTTAGTGACTTCTCATGCACAATCAACATTTGTATTACCTCCCTTCACATGTACATTTTTCATGAATGATTCTTATTGGGAGCATATTCGATTTTATCATACTTTTGATGTCACTATATGTGCATGATCTTTGAATCAGATAGGCTTTACTTTTGAGGATCTTTATCTTCCAACCGATGATCATCATCTCTATTATGGATTCATCACTATCACTACTACTTATGGTCTATGTGTCTTTCATCTCACATTCTACCTTGTGTGAGCCCCTTATTCTTGTCAACTTATATTAGGAAAATCTTGGCTTTCTTACATTGGGGAACATTAGACCCCGATCATATTGATATATCATTTCTTGTGCCATTTGGTCATGTTTTCATTTTATGAACAGCTTCTTTTCTTGGCTATACATAGAATATCACTTGCCGGTATTCACACGGATGCCCATTACCTCCTTTCACTAATGAGTAATATGATATGGGCATGTATAATTTACACCTCAATGAATCCTTACTTGATCAACCCAACACTATCACTTATCGGGTTTTGGATGCTTCACCGCTTCACTATTGATCATGAAAATGATGACCTCCTAGATGACATTACTTGATCTCTTTTTATCATCACACACTTGGGGGAATCAAACCTATTGCCCCCTAACATTTAACAAGTGTTTTATCATCTCATCACTTCAATTTCACATACGACAAATGCATCTTGACGCATACACTAGTCTCATCATTTCCCAATAACACACTCGTGTTCTTACGGTTATTCCATGACTATTGAGGGATATATTACAATAAAAACCCCATTTCATCTATGTATGACATGCTCCATCCACATCTCTATCTATTACATAATCAATCATACATACATCACATCTAGTCTTTTACATTCATCATACACATCTACATATACCAACATCGTCATTTCCCGATGACACACTCTTGTGTTATGGTTCACACTTGATTGTTGAGGGAATACTATACACATGAACCTCACACACTACACACTATACACATCACACATTCTCACACACTTGACCATACCACACATTTTACACTAGACAAGTTCACCACACACATCTCTAGTATTTCTTCGTCACACTACACATTGCACATCTCACACATCACATATTATACATTTAAGACATCTTTCTCTCGCAGTTTTTCCTACACACTTTACGTCTTATTCACTCTACACATTTGTGCTACATCTCTCTTACATCTACTTCTACACGCTGCGCTCATTACCCTATGATGCACTCTAGTCCTACGGTCCATACTCAACTATTGAGGGTATAAATCTCAAATGGACCTCATCACATTTACAATTCCAATCACACACTCACTCACACACTCTACATTTTTCAGTTTGATGATCACATCTTTTTAGTACACATAATTCAAACCATTTCCCAATGACGCACTCTCATTTACAGTTCATTCTTGACTGCTGAGGGGCCATAAATAAATGAACCTCATTACATACATATACATTGACTTAGGGGAAAGCTCCTCCTATCATTCACATTACATTCCATTCTACCTCACCCACAACATACTGCATATCTTGGTTGCACTTAGTCTTGCTTACATTTACTTTACATTTTCATCTTATTACACATGTTAGATAAATATCTTGTATGTCATTATCTATATCATACACACATGCATGTTTAATTTCCTTTCTAGTTATGATTGAAGATTCTATAGATCTATTACACGCAACATGGATTCTCGCACAAGACCTATTACTAGTCCCATAAAGATCTCCTAGGGGTATCCACTTTCGTACACAATACGGGTGTTATTGTTTAATTTTTCATAGCACATTACTTTAACAGATTATACATGTTTTGATATAATTTGTATCCTTCTAACATGATGAAAGATGCTTCATGTGTAATATTTGTCTTTGCAGTCTATCTGCTTCCATTGTTTTTGTTACATTTTTTTGTCATTACTTGTTATTTGTATGCTTTTGTTTGCATGGGATTTTCCTTTTGTCTTGTGTGCAAACTTTCTGCTTTGTGGCCATTACGACCTTCATTGTCTTGTGACATCATGAGTGATGTCCCATTTTTGTAACCCATGTTTTGCGGTCTACATTTTCTTCTTACATCATAGATTACACATTGTATTCATAGCATAGCTTACATTTTACATGCATGTTTCCTTATACTAACACTTGTCTCTAGCCACTTTTTTTTGTGCCTTGTTTCTACTAAGCACATTCCCTTCCCCTATAGGTTACAATTTTAGCACAACATTCAGTCCTCTTTTGGGATGCATACTTATTCAGAGACACGATACACCCAAAATGAGGGGGGCATCATATGGGTGAATCATTCACCCCATATAGTGTTATACATGTAAGAATGCAACACCGGTACAACACAGGTTTTCAGTTTTGAACAGGATCAAAATTAGATGTGGGTCCTTAAGCACATTAATGTCCTTCTTAGATGTCAAGAACCAGGGACAATCACACGTTGATTGGTAGTTCAACATAGTCTACGTAACTCCACATAGTGGTTTTTACAGGAAGACAATCCTTAGCACTTATGTTTGTACACACCATCTACATTGGTGTTCCACATTGGGGAAGTAGTTAAAGGTTGGAGGTCGACACTGCAATTTTCTCCGCTACAACTTCTTCCATGACATTGGTATGAGATCATCCCAAAAACTTGTGGTTAGTGCAACTGGAGTGAGATCACCCAAAAATATTCATGAGCTTTTACAAAATCTTCATGATCCTCTCTACACCCTTTTTCTCATCATGGATCAAGTGCACATGTTCCTTTTTCACATTTTCAGCATTTTTACATACTTATTTACATAATTTTTACACATATACATGTGTATTTGACTACTTGTTTGTTCTTCTCTTTTGTAGGTTCATCCGTATGGGAAGTAGTAGTCAACATCATCAACATCATCATAACAATAGATAAAACATCAAAATCAACAACATGTACATCGCAAAATCTACACATGTGTTTCCACCCTAGGTTCATTTTCATCATCACTTTTTCACTTTCTCCTCCTTAGCATCCACGCTTCACATTTTTATCACTCCACACTTTTTCTAGTCCCTGACTTTGCATGATCAATATACATGGTTATCAGGTACGCATCTCTATCTACTTTATGTTACCGATCTTTCCACTCACCAACATAAAGTGGGGGAAAATGTAGACACAAAATCACACACTTTGGGTAATTATCTAGTCCTGATTACATAATACTATTCATATGATTCCTAAGTAAGAAAAGTACTAATTAACCCATGTCTTTGGCCATATTTCTTTGTCTTCTATTGCTCCTTTCACTCCTTCACCCTTACTTACTCGGGTCATCCTTTTTATAACTTTGCGGTTTTTATCATCTCGACACTAGTGTCCAACCTAGGATGCCAACACCGTACACCCCCATCCTCTCCGGGCGCCCCTAACTCCTTTATACTTTATTCATACTTTTGGGTCCCTTTCTAGCCATTTGAGCATCTTATATTTTTTGTAATCGGCCTTTTCGGGGTTAATTACAAAATTCAAGCAAGGGAATCATATAAATATAAAGTTATGTGATCATAATAAAGCACAAGGCACTAATCATTAGCTATCACCACCTAAGGTTGTATCCATCAAACATTTAAGAGCTATATGCATCCATCTAAAGCACCATCACAAGGACACAAGTTCGTGTCTAGTATGCATATATTTCATAGAGGGAAGTTCATTCTATTCCATGCACACATCTATCACATTTCTTTACATTTATCTACTTTCTCACTATCAAGTGTGACGGCACGAGAGCCACCTACGTAAAAATTCCACACACACACACACAGAACTACATTGGGTCCGAGATGTAGTATAATGCTAAGTCATAAGTTAACCATTGTGATAGTTGAGGACAGTCGACCCTTCATTTTGTATCTTTCTTTTTAGGATTTGATGTCTATTTTAGGGTTTCAGAGGTTCATATTTCATTGCAAGTTTTCAAAGAACCTCGACGATCTTAGTGTGACCTTAGAGTGATCAAAGTTGACTAAAGGTGAACACCTTGTGACACCTTATATGGGGTTTCCAGAGCTTGTACACAAAACCAAGTTCCTAGAAAAGCCTAGGGCACTCCGTGACGCAGCCATATCCCTCTCCTAACACCCTAGTCCAACCTATCTATCCGGACCTACATTTTTTTAGGTCTCTCGTAATGATGCTCCTATCATTTTTTTCATCCGATTAGCACTTCAATACAATTTCGAATTTATTATGAATTAACTAAATACCTTCTTCTCCTCTTTACAACTAGGGTTTCACATTTTATTGCTTAGTTTGCTTTAGTTAATTATCAGACTTCATTGCATATTTATTTTACTACTATAATAATATCAAATTAGGCTCTTATTTCATATTTTAGCTTAATCACATGAGGACTTGTATATTCTTAGGATTTTTTTGTTTTATAGTAAGACTTTTCAAACTCTTTCATGAGATAATTTTGACATTTGGCCTATTTCAATGCTTCTTCTAAGGATCTATGGGAAAAGTCTCTAATTTTTATTTAAGGTGAGGCTCTAGTGATTTAAGGAATAGTTGGAAGAGGCTTCCACCAGGTATGTTGTGTTCATCCATAATAGACAAGGTTTTCAAATTATTGATAAAGGATTGAGCATATTCATTGTCCATATATTTACAATTGATGAAGGTATTAATGGTGTTTTAATGAAGGTTGTGATATTAGAACTCACCGACTAGGAAGTAACCAAGATTTCTAGTTCAACAATGGGGTTAGCAAGAAGGGTGTGATACTCAATCCAAGACATCTCTAACAAGAGTCTTAGCTAGGATTTTGGTGGTAGTGTAAGATTTGTTCTTGACCCAATCCTTATAGATATTTCCAAAGGCCTTGATATGTAATGTGGGATCAATAGAAAATTGTAAGTAATGGTGGGAGAGACACCACCAATGTCTATGCCAAGAATGATGTGGAGAGCTAAAATTTATCTTTGGATAGCTTTAAGAATTTTGTTGCGAATGGGGGTTGTGCGATGGGCATCCCATTAGTCCTAACTAGAAGTGAAGTGGGATGTAATTGATGGTCATGCCATAAGGGAAAATTTGGGGTTGCTTTCAAACCGAGACAAGATGTTTCAAATCAGTGTAGGAATTGATTTATAGCCATGGTTTATTATTGATTCAAGTGACCTATGCATTGTATTATGATTGGGTAGAATTTAATTTTAAAGGAGTGTTGAGGTATGATCGGGTGGATCAAGATTCATTCCATTCGAGGAGGATTAGGATGGTGAATATCGACATCCAACTTTTGAGAAAGGTATTCCTCAAGACATTTGCATAGATGTTAGGGGACTCTCCTATATACTCAAATAATTGATGCAAAAAAAATTACATAGCAGAGGGGTATAATCAAATTCAAAAGCATCCTCATGTTCTCCTTTTACTTTGATGTCAAGACATGGTTAGGGATGTCTTAGTGAAATAATTTTTCGTAAGGGAAAATTGTGATATTTCACCAATGCTTTAGGACTAGGTCTCTCTGTTGAATGAGGCAGATGCATTTATTAAAATAAAGGACAAAATATAAACTAAACTAATTTCTTCGGTATCCCGTGAACCGGGATCACACATGAATACTTCCTAAACTTGAGGCAACTATCATGCGCATTACAAGGGAGGAAAATTATTTAGAGAGAGATATGAAAGGGAAATAAGAGGGGGTTTTTAACCAACAAATAACATAGCTGAGTTTATTACATTAAAATCATATTATTTCACTTGCATAAATATAAATAAATGATTCACATAGAGAGAGGAACAATCAACAAGAAACACAAAAATAAATTTATTAGATAAGGTAATAAAATGGATTATGGCTTCAAGGGGCCTTACAATGTATGCATCGCGAACAAGATAAAAAAGTACAAAATAGAAATAGGGCCCAAAATAGGTTAAACAAACTTAACCCAAACCAAAACCCATAATAAGATACAATTCGAACATTCCACTAGATAGAGAAAAAACATGCCAAACCTGAAAAAAATGTGAGAGAGAAATCCTCCCAAGAAAAACAAAAAGTCCCACAACACTCGCCAAAAGCTCATAAATCTTTGAACTATTTGGCTTTCAATCGCTTAAGTCAAGCCAATGTGGTGAACAACTTGAAATTTTTGTTTATCATCTTGTTGCCCAAGGTGTGAGTTTCATCCGTCATCCTCTCCTCCTCGTCAAAGATACTAAGGTACAACTTTAACTTGTGGTTCTTGTGACCATGTTTCAACTTATCCAGTCTCCCTTACATAACCATAACCATTTTCTTTATCCCAATGATCTCATCTCTGAAATTATTTTGGAAATTATAGGTGCTCTTGGAATCCTCAATCCAATTCTTCACACTATTTTCAAAATCAGTCCCTTCCTCACCAAGAGAGCCAACATATTTTTCCACCTACTAGACCTGCAGTGTAATCTTGTCAAGATCCATACCCCAATTAGACTTCGCCCTATCTTTTCCTTTCGAAGAATCTCGTTTATCCATTTTTGCACCCTTGCAAAATGGACAACTTACAGTCGTGAGCATTGGCGATAGTTGATGGGGAAAAGGAAATGCTTTGCAATCTTTGGGTAGCTCACATTTGGCTCATCAAGTTTATCTTAACTTGCGGTGAATGATAAGCCATGGTGAATGATAAAATTGGTGGTTGTGGATTATTTTGGAATCAAGTGTGGTGCTTCGTAGAGGACATATAAGTCGTGTATGGTTAGCGGTTGGGTTAGATGGTGAGGTTGGATGACCATCCAACCCCTAAGTTAGATGAATGGTTAGTCACATGTTGTTAGGATGGACAGGGGGCTCCATGGCACGCATGGTTGGCCGGTAGGTAGAGGGCGACACAGTTAGATGGTCATCCAACCCCCAAGTTGGACATCATGGTTAGACACCATCTAACCCTCCTGGATGTGGATGAGGGAGTTATGGTCATCCAACATCCTTTTTATATGGTTGGGTCGGCCCATGGGTTGGACTGAAATGCCGTCCAACGATGATACACCCCCTGTAAATGGTTAGATGGACGATTGTTCATCGATTGGGTAGGTTAGATGACATACGTATGACGGTCACATGAGTTAGATGGACAACGAGGTTATGGCCTAATGTCATACAATTTTTCAATGAGGTTGGACAAATCATGGTTAGAGTGATCGATATAAACCCGATGATACACATAAAGATGGTTCACGGTTGGACATTCATCATTGTTTTCTCAAACAGGAGGTTGGACGGCCAACCACCAATGGGCGGGTCATAAACAGGTGAAGGTAGGTGGTGAATGACATCTCGGACAACTAGATTTATGATGGCATGATAACCCATGAATAGTAAAGTACTAATTTGTATCATTTACCTTTTATGCAAGATGGTTGGATGACCAATTTGCCTATATATTGTAAAATCCACCTCATTTTGAGGGGAGACTTTTTGTAATGCAAAGGAACCTCTTAATGCATGTACAAAATTATTATTCCGAGAGATATTGTGAGCTAAAGGCCTCAAATATATTGTAATGGATTGTGCATGTTTTTAGCAATAAAATTCATGTTTTGTGGCTATTTTTTCCCTAATTGAATTATATTGCATCTTTTTCCTCCCATTATATTTGTAGGTATATTGTGTATGTTTCTATCTCTTTGCAGATCTATAATTTGTTGTGCTTCATGAATATAGGGAATTGAATATTGTTTCAGAATGTGGCACCTCCACCTTCCCTCTCCTACTTTGTTTACTCCCTATTTTTCACTCACTTAGATTGTCTCACCCTTTCTTGGTGCATCACCTTCCTTAGAGTAGATTTACTTTTTATGCATTTTTTATCCTTGTCTCCTTGGAAAGCATTAGGGTAGGATTAGTTTAGTTTTCCATTCTCTGCACTTTGGAGAAGTTGGCACTAGGTTAGGAGAAGAATTCAACTTTCTTTGGAGGATTATCCTACTTGCAAGGTCCCACACTATAGGATAATCCCATGTTATGTAGGTTACATTGATTGCCTCACACACAAATCACAAGCAATCAATGGGTGTTGTAATTTTGACATAACAGTTTTGGCACGCACTGATGGGACAGAGTCAATTTTTTAGATTTATCAAGATTGGATGTGCATCTTGGTGAATTTTCAGCCTTTGGAGGCTTTGTAACAACACATCTAGTGACTCCCAGGGTCAGATTTCAACTGGTTTTAGTAGTACTAGTGGCCCAAGTACATGAGAAGGATCCAAACTCGGTCAGAGCAAGAGAAGAAGGTGTCTTTGAGTATTTGTAGTTATCCTAGAAGAGGAAGGAGAGGAAGAAGAGTACAAAGGTCTCCATCTCCACCAAATAGAACCTTATCAACACCTCTCCCTAGGTAGACCCTTCCTTCAATCAACTAGGTTCTCAGGCCAATCAAGATGGCACATCAGCCAGACCACCACAAGGACCACCAAATCCCTATGTCAACTTCACAAGAAGTAGTCCACTTTCCCTCAATGCCCAACCCTATTCTAGTTGTGCAAGCATTAAAAATATTCCCTACTTCATGGGGAAAACCATACAAACTCCTATTGATCACATCCAAGACATTGCCAATGTTTGTGTAATCCATGAGATCAATGAAATGGATGTTGCAATCAAGTTGTTAGCTTCCTCTTTCAAGGGTAAGGCTTTGTAGTGGTTTAGGAGCTTAACAATGGGGTCCATTACAAACTAGGATCAAATATGCACAACCCTCTATAATCAGTTCGGGAAAGAGGAGATAATCTTTCTTTGTTGGAATAATTAACCACAATCAAGAGGGCCCCAAATGAGCAGATGGCTGATTTCAACTTTAGATTCTAGTGGACATGGGATTAGATTCCAATGGCCATGAGACCAGTTTCCCAAGGTGTGTTCCTCTACTTCCTGAAGGCTCTAAATTTAGACATAGCTATGATGATTTAGTCTATGGGAGGGACAACACTATTGCAGGGCCTATGACATAGCTATCAGGTAGAGAACTATTTTGATTCAAAGCAAGAAATCTTGCACCTAGGCCACCTATGCCTCTATATCTGGAAATGGGGATCCTGCTACCATTCAAGACACCTGAGTTGAATCCCATTCCAGCTCCTAGAAATTAGAGAAATAGTGAGGCCTCCACTTCTTCTAGTACTTCCAAGGAACTCCAGGAAGTCATGAAGCAACTACAGAATTTGGGGAATGAGTTGGTGACTATCAAAAGGTAAACAAGCTCAGAGCTCTCCAGACCATACCAGACCTCAAGCTCAAGTGAATAGGCCTCCATATCAGCCTAACATGCCTCCTACTCAGGAACAAAAAAAAATCAGAGTCAAGGGAAATCTCAAACTACCAGGCCATTTTAGCCTTATAATCCAAATATAGTTTCAACATCTAGGGCTTTGGTTCCAACTCAGAACAACATTGCACAAGAGTATGAATGTGTTTTTCCATGTAATCTACCTCACAACCAATCAACATGTTTTCAATGGTGCTCGAATCAAGGATTTAATGGTGCGTAGACCGTTAGGTGTGTCCCAAGAGCCAAGTGAGGAAGAAAAAACCAACAAGCAAACTCAAGCAAGAGACTCCTCCAACTGAAACCACACTGGTCAATTGGAAAAAAGGATTTTGTGGAGTTAATCAATCTCCTTTCCAAGGTGTAGCTACCAATACATGGTCAAAGAAAAGGAACATAGAGGAAGGAAATCATCAAATGTGGGTGTTTCTCAGCCTACTCTCATGCAACAAGGAAGGAGTCAAAAGACCAAATACAACTCCTAATGTACAAAACCAGCCCAAGGAAACTATTGCTTAGTAACCCCAAATGTGTAGAATCAGTCCAGGGTACCTAGTTGTAGCATAGCTCATGGACCAACCCAAGTACTAGAAAAGATCATGCCAAACAAGGGAAAGCAAAAGGAAAACCCATCCCCTTTCAATATCATCGATCAAATGAAAAAGACCCATGTCAACATTTCCATGTGGGAATCATTGGCAATCCCAGGACAACGGGATTTGTTGCAAGCAACAATGGCCAATTGGTCCACCTCAAATGGGTCATCCAAAAATAGGAGAAAGTTCTCACAAATACGGTAGTAGAAGGAGGAGGTCAACCAAAGTAAAAAATTTGAAGCCTCCACCATTTTATGTGTCTTTGATTGTTGGGGATAGCTTGGTGCACAATTGCATGATCGATTAAGAGCAAGTACTCATGTGATGCCGAAGCAAATTGTAGATAAGTTGGGCCTGAAGTATGAACCGGTCTCCAAAGGAGTGGTACAATTGGATGGGACAATAGTGGGAATGGTGGGAGTCATCAAAGACTTGAGTCTAATGTTGCATGCATGCCCCAATGTCACAGTTTTGTAGGATGTGTCGGTTATTGATTTTCCACCACTCTTTGCCTTGTGCTTGTCAAGGGACTTCATGGCCAAAATTGGTGGGTACTTATCAGCTGATTGGTCCCACATGCTATTTAGAACAAGATATGGAGCCAAAGCTACAATTAGGTCGGAGCCAATTGCCAACTTCCACATTGAGCCTCATGTGCCAAGCCCAATCAATGCAAATTGTACCATATTTGATCAAGAGGAGTGCTTGGAGGCTCAGAAGAGGTAGACACTAAGGTTGGAAGCATTCCAGACCTAACACTTGATGATTGGGCTCATAAGAGACATTTTTGATCCATAGGGAAATGGAAGAAGCTGAGTTGGGAGTATATTGCTTGCATGAAGAAAATCCACCTCTTCCTAGCATCACCAAACCAGATGAGAAAAGGATGATAATGAAGTATGGAAGTTATTCTTTGATGGTTCAAGGAGTAGGCAAGGTGTTGGAGGAGGTGCAATGCTTTGTCACCACAAGGTATGAAGTATTACTCAACCTTTCATTTTTAGTTTTCTTGTTCAAATAACATACACTGAGTATGAAGCTTTGATCCATGGATTGCATTGGGCAAGAAAGAGGGGTATAAAAACTTGCAAGTGTTTGGAGATAGTGAGTTGATTGTGAACCAGGTTAGAGGATCCCATGCAGCCAAAAATGATCTTCTCAAAGCCTACAAGCATCGGGTATGGGATCAAATTGAATACCTTGAAGCATTCAACATTCAGGCCATACCGAGGAAGAAGAATGAGGCTATGCAGATAGGCTTGCGGAAATTGGAGCAACATTTGATGTTGTCGAGAGTATCAAGAGAGATCAAGCTCAACCCCATATCAAGGTGGTTATGAGGCCAACTGTACTGACAACAACACACAAGTGGAAGGTGTTTGAGAATGATCAACAGATCATCAACTTCCTTCAGGAAGAAGTTGAGTTCTCAACTAAAAATCAGGAGAAGTTAGAGCAGCAAGTATAGGGATCAAGTGGTGCAGTTGTGGATGAACAAGTTTCCCTAAGGGGTTAGTGACTCTAGAGTCAATTTTCAACCCAAATGATTAGTTCAGAAAAGAAAAGGAAAACATTCAAGTCAAGAGAGAGACTGAGCCTATTTTGGTTGGAGAAGGTAAAGTGCTCCAAATTGGTAAGGTGAGTACTGAACAGAGAAATCTGATTTCATGAAACTTTTCCAAGAATTCTCGGATGTCTTTCTTGGAGCTATGAGGACTTGAGGGGATTTAATCCAAAGTTGGCACAACACACAATTGAATTGGACCCAGAAGCCAAACCCTTGTCAGGAAGAAGCAAAGGCCAGTCAATCCTCATATAGAGCCTCTCATGAAGAAGGAGTTGAACAAGCTCATTGAGGCAAGCATCATTTTCCCGATCAAGCACTCAAGTTGGGTATAGCAAATCTGGTGTCGGTCAAGAAAAGGAATGGGGAAATCAGGTTGTGTGTGGATTTTTGGGATTTAAATAGGGCATCTCTCAAAGACCACTATCCACTTCCTTCCATGGAGAAAATATTACAAGTAGTAGCTAGTTCAAAAATATTATTCTCTCTTAGATGGATATTCATGCTACAATCAAGTCATGGTGAAAGAGGAGGACCAATTCAAAATGGCCTTCACCACAAAATGGGGCACTTATGCCTATATAGAAAATTCATTTGGGTTGTCAAATGCCAGAGCAACATTTTAGAGAGGGCTATGGACATGGCATTCAAGGGTTGTTGAACAAAATAGTTCTTGTGTACTTAGATGACATCACGTGTGTTTTCAAATAATGCAAAAAGTCATCTCTTTCACCTTAGGAAAGTGTTCCAAAGATGTAGAAGATTCAGAGTGTCTTTGAATCCCAAAAAGTGCATTTCCTAGCTCATGAAGGAAAGCTCTTAGGCCACATTGTGTCTAAGGAGGGATTGACAATTGATCCCTGGAGAGAGTTGAGGCTATTCGTGCTCTACCATTTCCAAGCCATAAGAAGGCTCTCCAAAGCTTCTTGGGGAGGATTAACTTTGTTCAAAGGTTTTGTGCCAAATTTTTCACTCTTGTGAAGCCATTAACAATGATGTTGAAGAAGAATTTGGCATTCAAATGGATAGTGAGAGGAAAAGAGAGTTTCAAAGCTATCAAGCAAGCCATATCTCAAGCTCCAACTCTCATTAATCCAGACTTCTCCAAAGACTTCTTCCTCTATGCCTTTGGTGGTTTGGATACCATCTCCGCAATCTTGGTGCAACAGAATAGAGAAGGACTAGAACAACCTATTGCATTCTTTAGCCAAGGCCTTGTGGATTATGAGGTAAGATATTCATTCATTGAGAAACATGTCCTTGTTGTGATTAGAAGTTTGAAGAAATTCAGGCATTTAGTGTCAAATAATAGGATTCATCTACTAGTCACACATGTTGGTATAAAATAATTTCTTTTAAACAAGGACCTCAATGAAAAAAGAGTTGGTTGGGTAACCAAGGTCATGGAATATGACATTGATATTAAGGTGACCAAGTTGGTCAGGGGTAGGGATTATGTGAATAGCTAGCTTTCAAACAACATGATGAGTCAAGAATGGTAGAGAAGAGTTGTTTTGGTGCTACAAGATGATCAAGAGCAATCAGTCGATGCCTCACCCGATCCTTGTTGGACTCAGGATATAGTCCATTTCCTTCAAACAGGTCAATGTCCTCAAGGGTTGAGAAAAGAAAAGAGGAGATACTTCAGATTACAATCCATTCCATATGTTCTTATTGATCGACATCTTGTTCAAAAGAGATGTGAATGGTGTCCTCCTAAGATGCATCAAAATAGATCAGGTGGAGAGGGTATTACATGAGTTTCATGATGAAGAAACAGGTGGCCATTTTCCCCAAGGGCAAAAACTCTTAGGATTATGAAGGTGGTTATTATTGGCCTAACCTCTTTAATGATTGTTATGCATGGATTAGGAAATGCAAAAAATGTGCCTTCTTCACTAGGTAAAGAGAAGCTAACAACCCTTCCACTCCATCCCATTTCTGTAAATGAACCATTCATGCAATGGGGCTGGATTTATTGGGGTGATTAATCCAAATTCTAGCTTGGGCCACAAGTGGATCCTTACAGCCACAAATTATTTCACCAAGTGGATGGAGGTGGTTGCACTCAAGGAGGAAAATGAGGCCAACATCTTGGATTTTTATGAAGGAATTGTAACTAGATTTGGAGTCCCTCAACTATAATATCAGATAATGCCTTGGCTTTTCTTGGGACAAAAATATCTGGATGGGTGGTAAAAATGGCATCTATTTGAGCACCTCCTCAAATTATTACCCTCGAGGGTAATGGAAAGATGAGTCCACCAACAAAAATATTTTGAGGATTATAAGGAGGAATCTGGATGAGAATCTAGAGAACATGGCACACCAAGTTGAAATCAGCCTTGTGGGCTGATAGGATTACTCCCAAGAAGTCAACAAGGAACTCTCCTTACAAGTTAGTCTATGGAAGGGAGGAAAGGCTGCCTATATCCCTTCGAGTTTTCAACATTAGAGCTCTGAAGTAGCTGAGAACTATTGAGTTTGAACCCATGGAAGTGAGGTATGCAGAGCTCATGGAGCTAGAGGAGCTAAGAAACCAGGCCATGAAGAATGGAAAAGACCAAGCTCAAATCAAGATGAGCTTTGATAGGAAGGCTAGAAATAGAACATTCCAAGAAGGAGACTTGGTCTGAAATGGGATGTAGAAGGAAAAAAGACGGGAGACACTCCAAGTTTGATGCAATATGGAGTGGCCCTTATATGATTTCAGGATGCAAAGAAAACAATGCTTTCCAACTATCAAAGTTGGATGGGAAGAATTACAGATTCAGTCAATGGAATCTATCTCAAACATTGTTACTAAATGAAGTATCTTCCTTGTACATATTAGTTTAGAATTTGTAATTCCTCAAGTGCTTATAGCACATTGCCTTTGTTTTAGTTTAGGTTTTCTTTTGTAATAAGTGCTTGTGCACTCTGCATGTTCCATTTGGGATGTGTATGACTTTGTTTTTTGGAATGAAAGGCCCCAGTAGTGCTTTGAAAGTTTTAAAGATAAATCCTCAAGTGGTAGACTAGTTTCAACAATCAGTATGACTCCATGCCCAATGGATCCTCTAGTGTCACTAGTCTTTCAGATCTAGCAGTGGATCATCCTACGAGTCAGATCATCTCTACAAAATAGAGAATGAGTAGAGCATTGGAATTAATGGGGAAAATATCCATTTTTGCACCAACCATCCAATCCCTAGGTTGAACGACATGAGGTTGATTAACAAAAATAGGTCCTAATGTAGCCTAAAGAGGAAAAACTAGGGTATTAATGTTAATCTAGTTAGGAGGACTAAAATGTTGTAAATGAAAGACTAGAGTAGTATGGAATAAATGTAAACAAACTATTCTAAGTAAATCAAAACCCTAATATGCAAGAGGAGAGAGAGAAGTGACTTAGTTGATAATAGGATATTGTCACATAGTGTTGTAGATCTGGGAGTAGAACTCGGCAGTGTAGATGAACACTCAAGAACCATGTAGAAGGTGGATCCGGCCTTTCTAAGATGACACAAGCGCTTGGGAGGGTATTGGGGTGCCTTGGTCTATAATCCGAGCACTCTAGAGACAATGGATGCCCAGAACCTCAATCTAGTATGGTCACTACATGTATCTCGAATACTTCTTGTCAATCGTGCCGGTTCGTCGGATGAACTGGAGAATGACCCATAATGCAAGTAGAAGTAGTAAACCCTAGAAAAATGAAAGATGCATATGAATGGGTCGGCTGACCTCAACCACCAAACTAGTGGACTTATAATTGAGTGTTGCACTACATTATGGACCCTGATGTAGTTACAGGTGTGTATGTGTTTTATGTTGTGCCTTAAGTGTTCTTGTGTCAATCACACTTTGTGAAGTAGCAAAAATAGTAGATATAGAAATGTAAGTAGCATATGTGCATGAAATAGAATCAATCCACCCCTATGAAGTGTGTGTGATGTAGATCTCCTAGCTTGAATGCATGACACTATGTGGATGTAAGTGATGTAATAGATGTAACCCTATATGGAGTGATAGTAGTGATAGGATGCAATGACCTATGACCCTTATTATGGTCTTATAAGCTTTATATTTATAGGGCTCTCAAGTTTAATTTTGTAATTAATCCCAAAAAGGTCAACTGAGAAGAAGATAAGGATGACCAACAACTAGAAGTGACCCAAAAAGGAGCGAAGGAGGTTGTGCACAGACCGAGGCACCCTGGGTGGGACCAGAGGGTGCCTCGAGGCACCCCAAGATCACTTGGGTGCCCTGATTTAGGGCTAGAAACTTCGGGGATGTTAGAAAATGGGGTGATAAGTATTGGAAATGATGTGGGAAAGACGAAATAAAACATAAGAAGAAGATGGCCAAAAGGTGGGATTAATTAGTACTTTGTACACTTGAGAACCTTCTAAATAGTAGTATAAGACCTGGCTAAATATTTTTCTAATGTGTAATATTTGTGTCTACATAAGTTGGATGGCCTACTCACATTTGTATGGATCTTGATCAGAGAACACTTGATAGAAAGCACATAAGAAGTCCACACATTAAAGTAGGTCATATTCAAAGGTGCGAATGGATAGGGAAAATAAAGCGCATGGAGCGAGAAGTTTAGCTTTTGGGGCTTAGCCATTTGTGCTTATGAAGGTCTATTTTTAGAGATGGTGGGCGAGCACACAAATGAGGTAAACGTGTGTTCCACGTATTGGCTATTTTGGAGGATGAACTACGAAGCGATTTGCATGAATACATGTCGTAAATAGATCTACTACTATTAGTTAACTACTAGAAGTCTATTGTTAGTGTGCTTGCATGTGTGGCTAGTTTTGTAATGGCACGTGGCTATTATTAGCACATGACCTATTTTTGGAATGGATAAGTGGTGAAGGGAAAGTCCCTACCCTTATATATATGTAGTGAACTACGTAGTAGAGGGATATGTATGATGGTGAAGATACAGATGAGATATCAACATATACGAGAGATATGCATATATAGTGAGATTATGTTGTTAAATTTGTTACGCACATACCACTCGTTATTGTAATAAAGCTTCAGTATACTTATTGCATTTAATATGATGGAGGATATTGGTTGAATCTAAGTGTTAGTTACGTGTGTATCACGAATCTAGTATGTCTTTGATCTCATCATGGTTAATATTTAGTTATGTTCTTCCTTAGAGATAGATCGGGTATGCTCGTAGAATGATGTGTCGAGTAATGGAACTATATATGTTAAGTCTTCATCATGCTAACATCCACGAAATGCAGAACCCAAAAGAGGAACTCGATACCTTTGTGCGCGGGTAAGCTCTCAATCTAGGATGAGTGATGTGTCGATGCGTCTAGGTCTTATTAGATTTATATCACTTAATTCTAGGTCTGCATCATTGGTTTCATTGCCGAGACCTCTTTTCGAGTTGTTTTCGAGGATGGTTCGCGATGAAGACATGCCGGTTGACCTTAGCAAGTATTGAAGAATGGATACACAATCTAGAAGAAGAATATGCATGGCAATTCAACATTGATCTCCGAGTTTAACACATGCATGTGGGTGGAAGCAATTTGTATGATGAGTTTATATGAGATATTTTTTGCTATCTTTCCAGTAGAATTGTACGAGTGGCTAATTGCTTATGCATCTAAGCGGAATTAGAGGTATCGCACACTTATCCGGATGCGGGGAAGAATTCAAGCCCTTTATGATGTTGATCTAATTTGGACTCGAGATGTGGATACGTGGTTCCATGGTTTATTGAATAGTTATATCTTAGAATACTCAATTTCCACTTATTCATGTCCAGAGGTAGCTGAATTCTAGTTTTTATGATATCCAAGGGGAGCTTACCTATAAGGCATTCCACTAGCAATCAAGATCCTGATGGTAACTTTGAATCTAGAGAGTAAACCAATGGCTAACTAAACCCCACCACGTGTGGGGGTAGGAGTAGGTTTGGTGAAAGATGGCAGACCTAGCGGTAGAAAGGCTAGAGAGAGGAAAGGCGGCTTAAGTATAATGAGGCATGTGAGAGGGAGATAGAGAAGTAACATAACGTTGCAGAAAGTATGGTGTTGAGGAGAGAGATGGCTCGTGAAGGATTTGAAGCTCACATAGAATACATGGAGCTAGAGCATCAGGAACTCCCCATCTTGGAAAGCATAATAAGGATCCCCCTCGGCCTCATGTAGAAGCATGCCAACAGAGACTACCTAGGCCACGAGTGTGCATCTGAATCCACGGTAACCTTGCCCTTGCATTTGGTTTTTTCAGCATCTAGTACAACAAGTAGTCAACAAGCTAGTTCAAGCAGTGGGAGAGTAGGAGTGAGTCTTATAAGAGGCATAAAAATGGCATCACAAATGGCTTCATTGTTATACGAGTACCTTTTCAGTGTATCATCGGCACATAATACAAGTGTGTCAATTTTTGGATTAACTTAGGGAGTAGTAACACTTCGCAGACTGTTGGGGGTACAATTAGTTCTACTATTGGGACATAGGGAAGTACATCTTCTAGGTCCGACCCCAACTACATGTTTGGGATCAGGAGGCATAAGTAGCTCTTGTTCGGGGTGGATCTGGAGGTTCTAGAGGTAGAGGAAACATAGAAGGTTATGGATCAAGTGGGCAAGGTCCGCACCAACCCTAGAATATTTACATGGAAATGTCTCTTTGTCTTCTAGAATATAGGGGTATAGAAGATGTTGATGAACATGTGCATATGCGTGAAATAATGTGGTGTGTAAAAGGAATCATGGCTTCGAGCATAGGAAAGCTAATTTTCCACTACATTACAAGGGCATGCACACAAATTTGGTATAAAAATTTTGACCACGATCGACTTGTATAGATTATATAGCTTTAAAGGATGCATTCCTTAAAGAGTTTCATATCCCTAAGTTTGAGTAGAAGAGTATAAGTGCATTCAAGGATATAAAGCAAGGTAACACTCTTGAAAGTGTTAGAGAGTATGATGCACGGTTTAAAATGTTGTTATCAAATCTTTCTTATGACATACATGCAAGCCAAAGCATACACAATGGTTCATTAGGGGCTTGATTACCCCTTTTAGGAGGGCATTATCACATAAGACATACACTCGATTTACGCAAAGCAAAAATAGTAGCTATGGCAAAATAGTTGGAGAAACTATCAGCAAATTCAGCACATGAGACGCGCACAAGGATTTGGTGCATAGATTGTGAAGTAGAAGGTCACACAAAGGATAGTTTTCCTCATAGAATAAGACGCTCATTGCTAATAGATTGTGAAATATTCCACTTAAACCATGATTTTAGTCACTTCCCATTATTACAAAGCGCAATAAGGAAGAACATTTCAACCTATTATAAAATATATAGGTCCTCGACTCATGACATAGAAGGCTGTCGAGTTGATTAGACATATCTATGATGTTAATTCTACATTTTCCTTCATGGGACAAACCATCTCATGTGCATGTTGACGCCTCTAAAGCATGGCCATTGGCGTGGTGTTGGCTCAACTTGGAGAATGTATTGTAGATCATCCTATCTGTTTTGCTAGTAGAAAGCTAACTCCTACATAATAGAATTACACAACTATAGAGCGTGAAGCTTTGTCAATGATCTATGCATTGCATAAATTCTACCAGTACCTACTAGCTACACCATTCATCTTTTATACAAATCACATGGCATTGAAGTATTTGGTAAATAAACTTGTTTTACAAGGGTGCATATGTCAATGGGTGCTCTTATTTCAAGAATTTGATTTCTGATTATGGTAAAACCAGGAAAAATTAATTATGGACTAGACCATTTATTAAGAATACGGATCGGAGAAGCAAAGACAGTGAGTTGAGGATACCATGCAGGATGCATAGTTATACAGAGTTACAACATGTGCTATTAGAACTAGAGGACATTGTTGTATTTCTACAAACAAGGATGGCACTGAGAAGGAATGAAATCCATGGAGAAAAACAACTTGTTATACACGACGCACCTTATATGTTAATCAATGTTGACTTGTACAAATTGGGCGAGATGAAGTATTGTGCCATTGTGTATTGGAACATGAGTGCATGGGTATTATGGAAGAATCTCATGGTGGAATTGTAGGTGGCCACTATGCTGATGATGCCACAGCATGCAAGATTCTACTCACTAGATTATGGTGGGAGACCATATATAAAGATTGTAAGGAATTTTGTAAGGCATGTGATCATTGTCAACGTCTTAGAAAACTAGGTCAATGAGATGAAATGCCTCTGAGACCTATTACTAGCACAGAACCATTTGAGAAATGGGATATATATTTTGTGGGTCCTATTTCACCAACTACGTGTAGAACTAGATCATGCTACATCATAACTTACACAAACTATCTGACAAGATGGGCAAAAGCAACACCTACCAAGGATTGTATAGTGGCTACAACAGCCTGATTTCTATGGGAAAATATTATTACAAGGTATGGATGTCCTTTAAGTTTGACCAGTGATAGGGGCACACATTTTCTTAATGAGACAATCAGAATTTTATTGGATGAGTTCATGATTACACACCATAAGACTACACCCTATCATCCTCAGGAAAATGGAATCCTGAAGCTTTCAACAAAATTTTGAGCAGACATTGACAAAAATCTGTGATGTTGGAAGAAAGGATTGGGATGATAAAGTATCTGCAATACTTTGGGCATATCGAATAACATATAAAAGATTGAACAAAGCCACACCATTTTAGTTAGTGTTTGGCGCAGAATTTGTTCTTCATATGGAATTTATGTTACCTTCTTTGTGTATTGTGCACGTTGGAGGTCTAGCTGATGAGCAAGCTTTAGAAGAATAGATTGAAAAGATAATTCAGCTGGATGAGCGATGAGCCATAGCACATTGGAGTTAGAAGCAAGAAAAGGCCAGGAAGAAAGCATGGCATGACAGAAAAATAAGGAGAAGAAGTTTGAAATTGGACAAATGGTACTTCTCTATGACTCTAAGTTTTTGTGCCATCCAAGAAAACTTAAGGTACATTGGTTGGGGCTGTATGTTATCACTTACATCCTTGAAACAAGTGCTTTCAGTTAGAAGCACTTGATGGAACACGGATACCTAGTTACTTCAATGGGAGTAGGCTAAATCCCTACTATAAATAAGTCTTCTTGGTGTTTGTAATAAGGTAGTATTGCCATTTAGATTAGGTTTTCAATTATGCATTCCCTTAATGTGTTTCCTTCTTTTTCGCTATGCTTTGTCAATTTAGTTATTGTTCTTGTGTAATAAGCATGCTTGCACGCATGAAGCTAATTACTATATGAAGCATGTTTATGTGCAGAGGACTGCACATAATTTTAATGTGGGGTGGTTGTCGATATCCAAGTATAAAATTGTGGGAATTAAAAGGTGAAAGGAATAAGCTGCTATGGGTGCTCTTCAAGTCAAAGGATTGCTTCTAAAAAGTGACCAAAGATGGAGATGAATGAAGGGACAAAAGTATAACACGAGGTAAGTAGAGGCCATAACAACTACTAGTGGAAGGTGCAGTGACAAGGTACTCGGGTGCAAGGAAGCATCGTTGAAGAGAAGTCTGTGACTAGAGGGTAGGAAGGCGTGCTAGAAGGTTATAGCTGGGGCACGAAGATGTAATGCATGGAAAAAATGGAATTGGTCAATTAATGAGAGGATATTTGGTAGGTGAAGGAGCAATGAATGCATCAAAAATTTTAAAAATATATATAAGGATGGGATGCAAGTTCATTTTTACCATTGTGATTAAGAGTATTTGAAAAAGAGATAAGTGCGAAGATCTGAGTGATTAAATTGAGGTGTGAGAGGTGTGTAGCCAGTCGTGACGAAGAGATATGTGCATAGAAAGAGCTTGTGTCCCGATGGTGAATGGTTTGAGTGAATCAAGGTGACAGAGAGGAGCGAGGGCACATGATTTCACCTAGGGCACACTTGAATCAAGCTAGGGTTTGATTCACACATTGCATAATTCAAGAGGTGAGTATTTACAAAGGATTGCAAGGTAGAAATGGCACCCAAGAAAGAAGTTTCAGCGGAGTGGAGTGAAGGGAAAGAAGAAGGTGGTCGTAGAAGAAGAGGAGATGGCTCCCGAAAGAAATTTTTCTGAAATGTAATATCCATAGGGGATCATCATAGGCCAGGAGTGGTATTCTCACATAAGAAGCAAGGTGAGTGAGTGAGTACAATCACCATCACAGAGAATAAGAAGGAGCTTGATGCCTTGTTGAACACGAAGACAAATAAATGCACAAGCGGAGGACATGCCTAAGGTGTATGATGATGCTGGTGAGAATATCTTGAAAAATATTGGATTTTACCAGCTATACGAGCTCCCTTACTTTGGGAAATATGAACCCTTGTGCCCGGTGGCTCATGAGAAGAGTGCATGAAGATTTTTCTACTTTGCAGGATGTAGAGCTATAATTTCAACCACGCTCATCTCTATGGTAACAAGATTGAAGGGCATAGGAGAAGATTTAAAGGATGATTTAACAAAAAATACCACAATATTGGAGACCGAGAAAAGGAGCTGGGGTACACAAAGGGTCTATGTGGCATGGACATAGATAAACTGAAGAAGTATCCAATTGTACAAGCAGCCACACATCTTGTTACGAAGCTAAATGACCAAGAAATGTGGTCACAAGTGAATACCATGTGGTTGCACATTGCTAAAAAGATGTCCAAGGGGGTAGTCTACAAAATTTCACGTTACATTGTAGAAACTATCATTGAGGAAGTGTGCATAGGAGGAAAGATTAGCTTTGGAGCTGTTTTGTTATCACTGGTGTTCATGGAGATCGTGAGTACGATGGACCAAAAGAGAAGATATGGGAGTATCCCATTGAGCACAAGTCACTGCATAACGCTTCAAAAAGTACTTGTGTGAAGGATCCATGAAAAAAAGGTCAAACAAAGGGTGAGAAGTGGTACGATAGGCTCACATGGCCTTTGAAGAACAATAGTGCATCCCAAGGACTTGTCCTTGATATGGTTGGAAAGGAAGTTGATTCGTTGTATACCAACACTTTTGCATAGTGCGATTCTCCATGAAGATGGATCATGGAGCCCTTAGTGTAAGTTACCATATGCCTTCACAACAAGGTACTTCCTGGCATCGCAGTACACGGGTTCTCAAACGCATGATGGCTAATGTTCAATGCGAAAAGGTAGATTGTGACTACCACACACCGAGGAATAAATATGTGTATCTAGTGGACGGGGTGCATATATTAAGAGGTTCATTTCAGATGTATTGAGAATTAAACCAGTAAGTTTTCATGTGGGAGATGTTGGAGCAGAGACTTTGGTGTACCTTCAATTTGAAGCCCAAGTTAGAGAATAACAATTATGTGGAAGATGAGTTCACACTTCAAAGACACCACCAAAGGGTAAGCATATCATGGAGAAAATTCTAGTGCCTAAACCACAGAGCCAATTGAAGTATAGGATGAGGAGGATGAGTGTGAAGATAGTGGTGGTCCTGGAACATAGAGGCGAGAAGACATCTTATGAATAAGGATGAAGTTGAGCATGCCACTACACCACCTCAGCCACAAGAGGGGATGATGAGGACTTAGATGCGGTCCCAAGGAGACCACGAGTTTAAGAGAGTGTCGAGGACCCAAGGAGTTACTCCGTAAATAGTGCAAAAATCACCCGGACTCTCTCCACAAAAGGAGACAACCGCAAAAAGGAGAAGAAAACTAAGATTGAATGAGGAGGTGGAAAAAGACAGAGAAAGCACACGTAATTCTCCTACACCTCTAGTGAATGTAGAAGAACAAAAAGATGAAGAAATGAAAGAAGGAGAAGAGGAGGAAAAGGGAATAGAAGAGACACCTACGAGACTCGCTTAGGACATGGAAACACAAGTACCAAATTTGGAAGCTCAAGTTCCTAAGCAACCTAGATCAAGAAGAACAAGTGGGGAACACATTCCACTGCCATGGGTTATGTGGAAGACACAGGTAAAATCATCCGTGCCGCTTCCAGAGCACGATGACACAAAAGGAATTATATGGCTAGGAATTAATGGATGAAGATATGGCTATAATGCATATAAGGAAGAAATTATCATGGTCAATGCACACGCACATGGATGAACCAAATTTTGATGTGTGTGAGGATTCATGCATATCGAGGAGGTTGAAAAAGACACCTCAGGCTAGACACATGACAAGTAAAGATGACTATTATGTTAGATGAACAGGTGAGCAATGCATTGGTCAAAGTCTCAACAGAGGTGGCAAGGCGGAATATGGACAAGGCTGCCATAATTAGGGCTCTAAAGGAAGAAATAAAAACTAAAGATGGGGAAATAGTGTGCCTAATGCGGGAAAGATACTTAGCAAGAAAAGAAGAACATTGTATTTATTAGCATCATGCAAAGGAAATTGGTGATAATATTGTAAGGACTAGGCCACACTTAGAGCCAAAGGTACCAAAGATGTTTCCTTCGACGATACACTATGTAGGTACATTGGTGGACCTAGTGCTTGAAGATGAACCTCTACACATGTCAAAGCACCAAAGGATCCAAGATAAGAGGCAAAGAGAGAAAAGGCTTAGATGATGCGAAATATTACATCATATGAAGGACTATTTGCAAGTGCACTTGTGGGAAGAACTAGCGAAGGCAAACCAAGCCTTAAATATTTGTACAGCTCCAGAGGTGCTAATCAACATAAATACCACGGAGGAGAATAATGAGGTCCAAAAGTGATGAAGGATGAAACATTGGGTTGCATATAAATATTAGCAATGGTTAAATGAAGCACGAGGCCCTGGCAAAGAGCCCAAGAACCACACAAGAATCGTTAGAGGAGATTGGAAAGCTCATTGCATAGAAGATGGATTTGCTAGAGGGAAGGATGACTACAATGGCCAACATTGTGTTGGTCTTGCATAATGAAAAGGGAGATTACGAAGGATGAACTGGAGTCCATTGTTATGGACATTCCGAGAAAAGTAGAAGAAGCACTCGAGTGAGTAGGAGCCTTGGAGGCATAAATAAAGGAGTAATATCTGAGTTGGTCCTTTAAGTTGCAGCAAAGTAGATGAAGCTACTGTATAGCTTTTTGGGACTTAATTGTTTGTGCTCATGAAGGTCTATTTTTAGAGATGGCTTTAGAGCACACAAAATGAGGCAAAAACATCCGCGCCACACATTGGATATTTTTGGAGGATTAACTACGAAGTGCTTTAGGTTTATATGAACATAGGTTGGAAATATATCTACTATTTGTTAGTTAACTACCAGTAGTCTATTATTAGCACACTTGCATGTGTGGCTAGTTTTGTAACAGCGCGTGGCTATTAATAACATGCGACCTATTTTTGGAATGGATAAGTGGTGAAGGGAAAGTCCCCACCCTTATATATATGTAGTGAACTACGTAGTAGAGGTAGATGTATGATGGTGAATATATAGAGAGAGATCGACATATACAAAGATATGCATACATAGTGAGATTATGTTGTTAAATCTATTACATGCATACTATTGTTATTGTAATGAAGCTTCTATATACTTATTGCATTTAATATGATGGAGGATATTGGCTGAATCTAAGTGTTAGTTCTGTGTGTATCTGAATCTAGTATGTCTTTGATCTCATCATAGTTAATATTTAGTTATGTTCTTCCTTAGAGATAGATCTGGTATGCTTTGTAGAATGATGTGTTAGTAATGGAACTGTATATGTTAAGTCTTCATCATGCTAACATCCTCGCAACATGATAACCCTAAAGAGGTACACAGTACCTTTGCGTGCTTCTGGTGTGCTCTCGGCCCAGGCCGAGTGATTTACCATAAGGTGTCTAGGGTCTTATTGGATTTGTATCATGAATTCTAGCATGCATCAACGGATCATGTTAGACGGCCATCCAACCCAAATATAAAGGATAGTTTATGCGTCGATCAATTGTTTGCTCAATATGGTTGGATGACCAACATGGTTGGATGGTCACAGGCCAGGTGAAGGTAGGTGGGTGAATGACAACTCAACAACCAAATTTAATGAGGCATGTTGCCTATGATCTGCATGTGCAAGTAAAGAACCAATTTGTATGGCTGCCCATACCTCTTTAATGCATTTTTCCGGTTGGTGGCACAAATTTGCCTATATATTGTAAAATCTGCCTCATTTTGAGGGGAGACTTTTTGTAATGTAAAGGAACTTTGTCAAAATTGTTCCAGAGCTGTTGTGAGCTAAAGGCCTCAAATTTTAGCATTTTTAAAGGATTTTGCCTTGTGCCTATATTGTAATGGATTGTGCATGTTTTTAGCAATAAAATTCATGTTTTGTGGCTATTTTTTTTCCCTAATTTGAATTATATTGCGTTTTTGCCTCCCATTACATTTTTGGGTATATTGTGTTTGTTTCTATTTCTTTACTGAGGGATCTCTAATTTGTTGTGCTTCATGAATATGGGGAATTGAACACTGCTTTAGGTTTGTGGCACCTCCATCTGCCCTCTCTCACTTTTTTCTCCTTATTTTTCACTCACTTTGATTTTCTCACCCTTCCTTGGTGCCTCACCTTCCTTAGAGTAGATTTAATTTTTATGTATTCTTTTATGCATGTCTCCTGGAAAGCATTATGGTAGGACTAGATTATTTTTCCATTCTCTTGCACTTTGGAGCAATTGGCACTAGGTTAGGAGAAGAAGTCAGCTTTCTCCAGGAGGGTTATCCTACTGCAAGGTCCCACACTGAGGATAATCCCATGTTATGCAAAGATTTACAACGATTGCCTCACACACAAATCACAAGAAATTAGGGGTGTTGTAATTTTGACATAACGGTAACCGTATCCACTCTACATTCGTTCCCTTCCTAGAATTTCAATAGACAAGAGAATAGAGGAAATGAAGGTGCTTGTTCCGACACAAAAATAGGAGCCGGTAAAAAAGAATTAACCATCCTTTTACTGATGAGGAGGTCATCTCCTTTTATATCTTTTCAATTCAACTCTTCCTTTACACCCCACATGAATTTTCATGTTCCTATACAAATTGTAAATTTTCATATGTCCTTAGAAGAGGACAAATTAATTACCCCTCTTATAATTTGAGGGAGTACTTTTACATCTTACAAATATTTCATTTTCACTTGAATGAATAGGACAAAACATCATGATCATATACAATGAGGAATTAGAAGGAGGAAAGAAGAGGAGAAAGAATGAGAGAGGAGAAGGATGCTCTCAAGCATGAATGTATATGCTTCCACCCTAAAATAATATGAGGATCATCTCTAATGGTAATGAAGACCAAAAATTGACGCCACGATGACCCCCGTAACACTATGATGTTTTTGTCGGTGAAGATTGATTCTTTAAAACTTTTCCCCTTCGAGACCTCACTAGAATGATGCACCTTTGTAGAATATTTGAATTTCATTGAAAGGAAAGGTGTTGAACCTTTATCATTGAATGCAATGAAGTGTTATTTACCTCAATCATTCAAACCTTTGAAACATTGCAATGCCTCCTAAAATGTAAAGTTCTTGATGCAACTTGAGACCATTTCTTGTATAATTCAACTTGATGATCTAGGGCCTTGGGGAAATGGAGCCATCCATGAGATGAAGTGAAGAGAAATTTGATCATGTGATGAGTGAAGGTGAGATATTTTATGGAACATGCTTCAATCCTTTTATCAACCCATCCGATGAATTGAGAAACACACAAGACCAAAATGCTCCATTGTGACCAAAATTGGGAACTGAGAAGGCTTTTCTCCGATTGAGACACAATGCCATTATCCACCCTTTGAAAACATGATTTTAACTCTATGAAGGTTGACATTAGTGAGAAATGGAGGAGTTACCATGACCAATTTGAGCCTTTTCGAACACTTCTATTTTTAGTAAGTTCTTCTTGGGTGACTAGTTTTGGTGATTTCACTTAATTGTCACTTTTGAACACTTTTCCTCTTGGGGAATGAACTGAGTGTCTTGAATCCATTCATCCTTTGGACATAATACTATTATTAATTTTATTGAATGGGGACTTAATAAAAATATACATTGGCCACGGGGTGTCGGATTGGGCAAAAAATGTCTCCAAAAATTCTACTTCTCATTGGGATGCTTTGCTCTAATTTTCAAGGGTTTCTCTCATCCAAATATTCACGAAACAAAAGTGAAATTGAAATTCTCTGTGTTTTATTCATCTAACAAGGTAGAATGTAGAAAACTAATAGTCCTCCATAACTCCAATCCTACCCATTTTCATGGGGCAAGAAAGTACTCATTGGAAAGCTAAATTTTTAGGATCTCATGCTCTATTTTTACCTCATTTTGCTTGCTACAACTCCATATATTTATGGGGGAATTTTTTCATGAATGAAATTTTCAAATGAATATATAAAATGGATGAGGGAAATAATTATGTGATGTAAACATTAATTCCAAATGCATTCATGTATGGAAGCTTCAGTTTGAATCTCGTGGAGATCAGAGCAAGGGTTTGTGAGATATGAGAAAAAGTGTGCTTTTGAGCATGGGGTTTCTTGGTGCAATCTTGACATGACCATGTTAAAATAGAAATAGAGGGAAAATATATTTTAAAATGGGATCCAAAATTTATAAGTATAATTTAAATATTCAAAAGTTAACCCTGAGTTAGGAAAACCCACCCCTTGACCCACCTTTGACACCTCTTTCTTAACCCAAGTTGAGGGTGAGTTAGGAGTTACTAAATGGGTTTAGGAGCCTCTCATGTCCATTACCACATTTATTTAGGGAAATAAGGTGAAAATTTGTGGCATAATGTTGAAAACACATCATAGGGGTAGCCAACATGAGGAGGGGGACAAGGGTGATGAGTGAGGTGAGTGGAAAACATGTCCTAGAAAACAAGTTCAGAACCATTGAGTGACAGAGAGAGGGGAAGCTTCCAAGGTGGCACAATTGATTTTTTTGCAACTGATGAAATTTTTCAACAGGTGAAAATGTGTAGAATTTTTTGAAAATTTTGCCAAGGGTGAGGTTCATCATGGAGAGGGGGGCAGGTTGAAGGTGTGAGTGGAAAACATGTACCTACACATACGAAGTGAAGTTGACCTCTTAAGTGACGAAAAACTCTTCTCTCTTGGTGGAACACTTTTTTTGCACCTTATTCACTTTTGCACCAGGTGAAAATGTGCGAAAGGCCTCATAGGTGTGCCATGGGTCATGTTGATCATGGAGAGGGGGCCAAAATGACTTGTGAGTGCATAACACTCACCTAACCACCCAAATGACTTCTTAAGTGATGAAAACACCTTTCCTTTTCTCCTCACCTTGGTGTAAAAAACATTTTTTTTACACCTCATACAAATTTGGACCAAGTTTATAAGGTGAAATTTTTCATAATAGGTGTGAAAATGTGCCATGGACACTTTTGGAAACCCCGCCTTCACCAACAACTGCCAAAAATAAACATCGAAGAGTGATTCATTTTCCCCCATAGGAGCTTTTGAGAGTTACCTAGGAAACAATTATATGATTTTGAATCTAAAAGGTGTTTTGAGATCATTAAAAAAATTTAGGAGCTCATTCTTCTTGAAAAACTATAATTTACCCCATTTTTTATTCTACTCAAGCTCGTGCACCGAGTGAGAGAGAGAGAATGGCACCAAAATGTATGATGATGAAAATGAAAACCAACACATTGTGAGTGAAGAGGGAATTACATAGGTCACATTGGGATTTGAATCAGACCTCAAATATTCATAGAACTCTTAGAATTATCATTTGAATCCCCACCAGGATCGAGGATCTTCATCGCAGCTTTATGGGCCAATATCTCAAAATACGAATGATAGAATCTCCGAAACATTTTGTAATGATAATTAGGACTTATTATCTATACGGTGAGTATTTTTCACTTCAAAAATTTCTCGAGACTCATGAACCATTTAGAACAAGCCCACAACTTTTTTTATAACCTTTATTTCCCTGCATCGTGTTATAAGTAGCCTAGTGTTGCATAACTTGTTCCTAAACATGTTTTTCCTTGCAAACTTTCATAAAATACATTCGATGATCTCATAGATCTTTTCACACACTTCTTAGATGCATTATCTCTTCTTGGTTCATCCCAAAGGGTGCTTACAAGTGTAAAAACCTTGAAAATAGGCCTTTTTGGGCCTCCAGGAGCAATTCCTTCAAAGTGGATCAAAATGAATCCATGAATTGCTTCCCACCAACTTACCTGAACATGAAACACACTTTAAAATCTATTTATCACATCCCTCTCATTCATGATGGGGTTTACATAGTTAGAAATTTGTCGGAGGGCATGTTTACATTACCGGTTCAAGGATTTTTGGTGTGGGCTTAGTTGTCATGGAAAAAAATTCAATTTTTCATGCTAGAAATTTAGAATGGAAACATGATGCCATATTTGGTTTGTATTTGGTTAGTTGGTGTCTTATTTTTCTTAGCATTAGCTCATATAGCTAGGCAATCTATGTAATGTGGAACTACCTAAATAATACCAAGCTCTTGAGAGTTTTCATGCTTAGAAAAGATGCTTCAATTACAAAAGTGAAAAATTACCCAAGTATTCCATTGCAAAGTGAGGATACTTCGAGAAAGGAAAATACCTACCGAAGGGGGTCTATAGATGGGATCAGCCATGTATTTAGGTTACGAGAGGGGTTGATGGCATCTCAAAGTGTAAACTTAAGCATAAATGGGGTTTTAGATGGGATCGGATGTGTAGTTAGCTTGCATAGGGGCCACTAGCATTTGCAAAGAAATATACTATGAAAACTAGACCATTCATGTAATTAGGGGTTCAATACAGGATCTATTGGCATTCATAAAGGTAGGAAAAATAAAATGTGTGAATCTAACCTAAATGGAAACAAAATAAGATTCACGTCGAATTTACCTGTGAGTGTGTGATGTGTAAAAGAGAGGTTCCTAGTTAGGTTATCAAATGTAGGGATCCTATCTAAGACTAGCCACACTGTGTAGATACAAAGGTGCTCAAGGAGTGCTAGTGTCATAAATCTAGAGGATAGTAGTCCTAACCCTAGGTCAACTATAGGTTTCTAAGGTCTATAAGCAACATAGAGAGAGGTATTCTAATAGAATTCAAAAGAAAAGAGGGAAACAACCAAGAGGTGGATAAAGCAAGGGACATAATAACAATAATAAAATGCAATAAACCAAAGAAAACATACATCTACTATAGCTTATAGTAATGAATAACCAACAACGCCAAGTACATACATACAAACTAATAGACTAAAGAAGACTTAATGCCGTGGAAAGGTAAATAAACATTGTATGAAGCACAAGGAACCAGATCTGAGTCATGACAAGCCAAATAACATGAGGGTTTACACCCATAAACAAGATGTACATAATAGATCCATGTATATTGATTTAAAAGAGTTTCTAGTAGCCACACTACATTCAAAAGGGTCATCTTAGACCATATACATCAAATGAAAGAGATCCACCCTCCAAAAAACTAATCTAATCAGAGATCCTAACTATGATTTCCCCATTATAACCCTTGTTATAGACCCCAAGTACCCATACATATGCTTAATGATATCCCTTACAACCCTCTAGCACCAAGAACTCTAAACCCTAGCATCATGAGCTCCAAACCCTTAGCATTTCCTAACATTTTTGCAAACACCTCATTACCCTCCTTCTCTTAGCACTCCATACCTTCTAGCACCTTCTTCTACCTACCTCCCTCTCTCCATCTCTCTTTGTTTCTGTCCCAAGCACTTCCTTTAAATAGGATCAACATCCACCACCATGACTTCTCTCATGAGCAGATCATGTGCCAAGTGTCAATGTGGTCCTCCATTGGTGAATGCTTATCCTCTTTGCAAAACCTTCCACTAACTATAATGATGCCTCTGGGAATATTCCTATGTGGAATATCCTTTTCTTGGCCTCCAAGGTTCTAGATGGCACCTTATCCACTTATCATGCCTAGTCGGGTCCTCACATTTTTCCTCAAGTGACTCCATGATGCCAAATATGGCTAAGTCCTTTAAACCCTTGTTTTTCCTCCCACGCGTGCCCTGGTTTCACTTAAACCCTTCTTAAACCCCTTTTTCATGTGCACTTTTTCCCTAAGCACCCTTCTATTTACTGATCTGTGTGTGCATGCCTCTTGGTACTTAGCCAATATTTAGGGTCCAACATCACCCCACACTATGCGTGTTCTCTATCCTGGAAACATTCTTCTCCTTCAAAGAATAAAGAATAGTGGAATTGAAATAATCTAAATAAAGAATGGAAGAATGGAAGAATATGCTATTGTTGCATGAGGAGTGGGAACTCCTTCTTCATGGATGCCTCAATCTTCTCCCAAGCATCCACTTCTCCCATGCCCTACTGAAGTAGGTCACCCACCAATGTGCTTACTTCATCAAAACTTAGTTCATCACTCTTAGCTTTCAGCGTATCTACAATGCTTCCAGATTGCTTGCTAAGATCACCTAGTGCATCCATCTGAGTGACTTGGGGTATAGTTCCTTTAGCCTATTCTTAATCAAACCCCACAAGGTTTTGATTGCTTCCAACTTCTTCTCAACTTTTGGCCAAGATCTTATCATGCTCACCCTATTCCTTTGTTCTTTTCCTAAAATTATTTTAGATCCACCTCATGTGTAGCAACCAATATGCTTGCTACCTATGTCTCTATTGGCACAATTTTCATACATGACTTTGGCCATCTGTGGTGGTCTTTACTATGGAAAGGAGCTTAGAGTACCGAGTCACTATCTCCCCAATCTTCATCTTTTCTTCCTCCTTCTGGCATGTCATCACCTCTTCTACCAACTCTAATGTGAGTGGCCACCTTTCCATGGTGAGGATGTGGGTCAAGTCTTCCAAGTAGTGCATGGTTGACTGTATTTTTTCTCAGAAGGGCCAAGTCAGGTGTTTCAAGATAATGGCATCTGAAATGGCCTCTATCTTCTTGTGGATTTTTCACACACCTTCACCTTTTCATCCCTTAGTTCATGCCTTAATATGCACACTGATCAATTCCTTTATTTTATCTCCTTGTCCCTCTCAATGATCTCCTCATTATTTTTTCTCAAGCTCTTCCTCCAAGACCCTTATTCTATCATTTTCTACCAAAGATTCTTGCTTCCACCTCCCGATACTTTGTTGAGTGCATTGCAAAACTTTCTCATCGAAATAGTTGTTGGGAATTTACAAGAGGGTTTACTCCCTTGGCATCTGGTATCTTCATCAATGCATCATGATTTACCTCGAACTGGGTTCATCAACATGGGACTCAAAATCCCAAGATACATTTTCTCATGTGTGGGTATGCACCCTCTTCATCAAAAGAAGACCAAGTGAGGAGTTGGTTTGGTGGGCATGGTACTTTGGAAGCACACACACAGTACCTTTCTTGGATCATTAATATAAGTCATATCATGTTCTTGCGCCACTATTATGCCCTTCCCACCTGTGTGTGTTGCACTTCATTGGGAAGCTTATTGCTAAGTTGGGGTCTCGCCCATGCTCCCATACTCCTTTCCTACACTTTGCACTCTCCTTAGTTTCCTTCAACACTTCTTTGGTGCTTCATCTCTACTTCTTGCTCCACTAACTATTGGATAATACCTACCACCTCCCTCTCTATAGTGTTATCCATTTCTGCTCCTCGGTCGGGTTGGGGTCTTCTGATCTTTCATGTTTACTTCCTCACTCCCCCTTTTCATGAGCACCTTCCTCATTCTCATCCCTCTCTTCATTTCCTTCTTCATCTGACTCATGTACATCATACACAGGATGATTTGAGCCTCACCATGCTCTTCATCATCATCTTCATCACCTTTTTGGCCTCCATGCTTTTTATTTTCTCCTGAGTCCGACCCTTTTGTCACCCTTTTCTTCTTCCTTACTGGTGACTCCAATTCAAGGGACTTCTCTTTTTCTTCTCTCTCGGGTGACTCTTCTCTTACCTATGACTGACTCTTCCTTCTATGGTGACTCTTTTCTAATGGGAGACCTCTTTCGGTGGATGTAAGTACTTGTGCCCATGCCCGAATCCTATGCCCCTACTATCTACTGTACTCTATGTGCTGCTCAACACTTTTTTCTCAGAGCCTCCTCTCTTTCTCTTTTCCTTGGCACAACCTTTTTCCTCATGGTGGGGTCCTCAGGAATGGAGACATCATCTTCAACATAAGCACCCTTTTTCATACTTAGGCCTTAGGCACAAATACACCCTCGTTGTTGTCCTCCCTGCAATAGGAAATGTTACTGGTTTCAACATGTGCATGTCATGGGAGACATACTTCTCCACATAGGCATGCTTCTTGGGGTATATTAACTTCCTACACAGCTCATGGTAATCTTGATCTACTACACTTAGATCAAACTTGAGTTTCTTCACCTCTTTGAATCGATTGACCCCGACCTAGAAGTATTGTGCCATGAAGGAGAAAGGAAACTTACACCAAGGACTCTTGGTGCCATCTATCAAAGTAAATCTACCGATACAAAAATGTTGTATATATGGTGAACTCAACCTCTCCTTGTACTAATGAAGGAAACTACTGGGTATTCTCCATTCATCCCCCAAATGCGTCGTGCATCCACTTATACCACTTTTCAGGTGCATGCCTTATGAGTGGTCATCATGGTGTCACAAGTATATTATTCAAACCTCTTGGGGGAGGGGTTCTCATCTGGGTATTCCCAAAAAAACTTATCCAGCCCATCGGGCACTCCAATCTCTAAAAAGACAATGGTGAGGAGGACATTACCAAACATGATCTTCTCTCCATCACGTGCATGGCATTTATAATCTCCTCTACAATAAAATATGAGAGGTTATAGATGGTCCCCTTCGAGATCTTGTGGCATACATTCAACAAGCCTTGTTGATCTATGTGTCCATCTCTCTTTCCCATTCAGCTTTGTGACCAAGCACATGGCCATCCTCATCATAGGGTGGTGATTGTAGAAATGTCAAAGTAGCAGTGAACCCTTCTTGTAGTCATAAGCTTCAATGGTCTTCTTAATGGCTTCTTTGTCTCCCAAATCATCATCCAATGATTCTCCTTCGTAGATAAGGCAGTGAACTTAGAAATCAGCTATTGGGGGGTTATGTGCATCCTCCGACCTATGAAATAGAAGTGGTCTTCATGCACACGTGACATCAACCATTGGTATAGTCACTCAAAGCTTTCCAAAATAGGGAAACTCATAGAGTTACAACAACCCAACCTTCTCCATTTTCACCTTCACTTTTCATCATAGATAGGCATTCCATCTGGTGTCCTCTTCTCTATAGGGTGAACTAGTTCTAGTGTCATCTCATTTTTGTGGTGCTTGTTTGATGGTTGTAATCACTTATGACCATATTTCTCATATGAGACACCCATTCCTTACCAAGTAATACGTCATCTGGGTACTACATTTCCATGTACCATTCTTCATTAAAACTGGTAGAAACAACTTGTTTTCCTTTTCCCTTTCCCTTCTTTGGTGAAACATTTTCTACTTTCCTTGGTGTCATTCCTTTGTCGGGTCCTTAAAACTTCTTCCTCTCTCCTGGTCCTGGCTCTTCTCAACTTCATGGCTCCACTCCTTTGTGAAAATTCCTCCAAATCTCATGCCCTAGCTATGCAACCCTAACCTGGAAAACCCTTTTTCCACAAGATGGCGTAACACCCATGGGATCCTTCCACACAACCTTCTCTTATTTACCCATGTACTCCTTTCCACTCTGGTTCACTGATCAAACTAGCTATGCACACAAATCTTCACAAATATTCTCAAACCTTCTTTCAAGGATGCCCTAGTTCATGAGAGCTCTTTGATAACTTAAAAATGCAAGGTAAAGAATAATGCACCCCGATCTTCTATTTATAATTTTTTCTTTTCTCCATAATAAATCCATGCCACCTACCAATGTACTTTCACAATAAAGGTGATTTTTCCAATGCCAACCTTTAACACTTTTTCCTCCATGCTCAATCTATGTGAAAAACTTTTGGCAACCTTCAGTGTGTAAAACCCCCTTATCGACCACAGATCCTTGTGCATGCTTACAAATCACCAAAGGCATTCTTCCTCTGTGTCCTAATCCTAGTTCTTGACATCACCTACCTCATGTTGTTCCTACACTTTTCATTCTTGTACGTGGTTTCTATAAATCCTTTTGACACCATCCTTCCCTCATGTTCACCTCTTCTACGTGTGATCTTCCAATCCACGTGTTTTTATTTTTCAACCTGGGCCATCAACAACCATAGCTTCCAACACTTGTCACATCACTCCACCCCACACAAAAAATGGATGTGTGGTCTGCACATATAGAATTTTTTTGAAATAATAAGTGGCTACCTAGCACTACAAATGCACACAAAAAAACAAAAACAAAAAAAAAAAAAAAAAAAGGGAAACACAAAGAAAGGAAACTACATTAAAGAAAATCCTAGGCTAACTAGAAATATTGCCTTATTTACAAACACAAAGAAGACTTATTTATAGTAGGGCTTCAACCTACTCCCATTGAAAAAATGGCCTGAAACCGTGTTCCATCCAACGCTTGTAATTGGAAAGCACCTGAATCAAGTATATAGGATACAATGTATGGGCCCAACCAATGGACTTTGAATTTCCCAGGATGGCAGAAACTTGGAATCATACAAGAGAACCATCTGCCCAACCTCAAACTACTTGTTCTTGATGTGTCTATCATGTCATGCCTTCCTAGATTTTTCTATTTTTGACTCCAATGAGCAATATCCCGCCTCTCATCCAATTGCATCAACTTTTCAATCCTCTCCTCAAGTGCTTGTTCATCATCTAACCCTCTCTACGTGCATGTGCTTATATACAAATGATGGTAACATGAATTCAATAGGTAACACAACTTCCATGCCAAACACCAATTGAAAAGGTGTGGCCTTTTTGTTCTCTCTTATAAGTAGTCGATATGACCATAACACAAAAAATTTTTTTTCATCCCAATCCTTTCTTCCCACATCACAAATCTTGGTCAACATGTGATTCAAAATTTTGTTAAATGCCTCAAGTAGTCCCATTAGCTTGTGGGTGATAAGGGGTAGTCTTGTGATGGGCCACCATGAATTCTGCCAATAAAATTCTAACTATCTCATTTAAGAAATGAGTACCCCTATCACTTGTTAAGCTCAATGGGCATCCATACCTGTTGATTATATTTTCCCACAAGAACCTAGTTGTTGTTTTCATTATGTAATCCCTTGTAGGTGCCACTTCTTCCCACCTTGTAAGGTAATATGTGCATGTAATGATATAACATGAACATTATCCTTTGCAGCTGGAGAAATAGGGCCTACGAAGTCAATTTCCCATTTCTCAAACTCTCTGCACTAGAAATCGGTCTTAATGGCATTTCATCTCTTTTCCCTAGTTTACCAAGGCATTGGTAGTGGTCACAAGCCTTGCAATACTCGATACAATATTTGTAAACCATTTCCCACCAAAATCCTACTAGAAGGATCTTTGCATGGTTGCATTCCCTACATAGTGTCCCCCTACAATTCCACCATGAGCCTCTTCCATGATTACAAGTGTGCTCATGCTCAAGCACACACCGCACATAAAACCTCATCATGGCCTAGCTTGTATAAGTCTCCACTAATTAACATGTAGGGTGTGACACGTATGGCTAACTACTTCCTTTCCAAAGTCTTCATTCCCTCGGTGCCACACCCATTTTGAGAAACACAACAATATCTTCCAAGTCAGAGGGTGCATGCTGTAATCTAAATAGTTGTGCATCTAGCATTATATCCTCAATGCTTTGTGTCCTCTCCTGAGTCAATCCTTGATAAATGGTCAAGCCCCAAATTACTCTTACCTAGTTTTACAACAACCGTAAACTCAAACTCCTGGAACAATAGGACCCACCTGCATATGTGCCCTTGTAAGATGGGCTTGTTCACCAAGTACTTTAATGCCATGTGGTCCATGTAAAAGATAAAAGGCATCACTAGAAAATACTACCTAAATTTTGTAGTGTGTAGATCATTGATAATGCCTCGTGCTCTCGTGGTAGTATAATTTTGTTCTGTTGGGGTTAGCTTCCTACTAGAAAAGCACAAGGGATGGTCAACAATTCCCTCTCCAGGTTGTGCTAAGATTTCTCCAATCACCATCCCTGAAGCATCAACATGTACATGGAATGGCTTATCCCAAGAGGGAAAGTGTAATATGGGCGTGGTGATAAGCCTATTCTTCAATGTGTCAAATGCCATCTGTTGCACCTCTCCCCAATGAAATGTACTTTTTTTCTTTAGCAACTCCTCCAATGACATGTGGTGATCTTGGCATACCCCTTAATAAATTTTTGGTAATACCCCATATGCCCAAGGAATCCATGCACACATGCTCTGGCTAGTAGGCTCCCCAATCCCACAATAATGAAACTTTGGCAAGATCCACCACAAGCCTTCTTTACATATGATATGTCCTAACAAGGTGCCAAATGGAGTAGCAAAAACACATTTCTTAATGTTGAGAGATATACTCAACTATCAACATCTCTCAAACATCAGCCTAGATTGTCACAATGGTCCCTCACTAATCCATATATTGTCTAGTCATCTAGGTAGACTTGTAGAAATTTATGGATGAAGTCCTAAAATGCCTGAACCACAATGTGAAAACATAACAGAGCGCGTTCTTCAGTCCAAAAGGCATGACTGTATAGGAAAAACTTCCCCATTCAGTGGTGAAGGTTATCTTTTCTTGGTCCTCCTTTGTAATTCTAACCTGATGATATCCTGAGAATCCATCTGTGAAAGAATAGATCTCACCCCGGCTACTCCTTCCAGGATCTCTTCGGTGAAGGGGTTGGAAAAGGATCAATGACACACACCGCATTCAAATCCTGTAATCAACACAAATCCTTATCCTCCCATCCTTCTTAATGTTGATGACCATGGACTTATCCACTCTGATTCTTCAACAACCTCAATGATGCCTGATGTGATCATCTTGTCAATCTCCTCCTTGACTTTGATGTGCATAGATTTAGATTCATTCGATAAGGTCTCTTGAATTGGGTGCACCTTCCTTTAACTTGATCTTCATTTCTCCCAAGGAGTGGTGAACTCCTTTAAGCTCATGGTACCCACATGGAAACAAATCCTGAAATTCATGCAATAGATCAATAATATTTGAAACCTCCCTTTCTATCCAGTAATCTCCAATAGTAGCTTCCTTAGGTTCACCTCCAAACCAATGTTAACCTTCTTGGTTTTCAAGGGTTCATGGTAGGTGCATGCTTTCTCATCAACACTATCCATAACCTCGTGCATACCTAAAAATATGGTTAACATCTAAGTTTTCCACCTCTTCACCATCTATCACATAGACCAATTTTCCTTTCTCTTTTTCCATGCATGTGTGCTCAAGTTGTACCTCCTCTGATTCTTCCTCATCAAAGCACACTTCCAAGCTAGGTTCACCCAAAAATCTAGTACTTTCCTCCACCATGGCACTATCTCCCATAGTTAGGTGCTTAACAACCTGTAGCACCTCATTCACCGATGGTTTAGTACTTGATACTCAAAATCTTGAAGGAGATCAACCATCAACTCCTACCAGTTTCTTTCGATTTAATGACACGTAACTTTGAGTGAATGTACCATATGCATGCACCTTGTAAGGTGGAGTAAAGCTTATGCACCCATAAAGATGGAGGCAATGCTTCCACGCCTTCCATCTAGGCCTTCTCACATGCTGGATGTGAAATGAGGTGGGTTCCTTCCCATGATAATCTTGTATATAAAGTAGGTGCATTGCTTTAGAGAAACCTAATAGAGAATGTGATTCTCACCTCACGCCACTCTAGAAGGTTATCGATGGGTCACCCACCAACATGTATGGTCCCAAGAAAAGTATAGCTAAGCATACTTCTCCTTTCGACCTCACATCTCCACTTGGGTCTCCATTGCTCACAGAAAACATTAGGTTGGCTCCCCCAGTGTAACTTGGTAATTATTTTCCTCCCAGGTGCTGATTGAGTGCACCTTTGTTACTCTCATCACAGAGCCTCTTAACTACCTTGAACTAACTCATATGTCCATGTGCCCAATTGTCACATGCCACACTAGTTGTATCACTTATAGATTGAGCATCTTCCCACTGAATAACACCTTCTTTTGTTGGTTGCACAACCTCAGGGTCCCTGATAGTGCACACATAGATTCTATCTAGGTCTTCTTCTCCCAAGGGCTTAGTATAGGGTGTTGAATTCCCATCCATCAAAGGAATGATAACATGTTCCTCCTTGTTCTCAAAACTTATATACCCCTTATTGAAATGTAAGTCAACATTGTTCTTATAGCACGGGGTGCACCCAAGTAATGCTGGAAAGTTGTCCACCTCAGCAAGCACCAAGACTTCAAAGTCTCAGTGAATTTCTCCCCTTGGATAGTGATAACAACATCCTTTAAAACACCAATGGGCATTACCTTTGTCTTATTAGCCATATACAACACATTTGAAGATGGTATGTAATGGGGCCTTCCCATTTGATTCCATGCATCTAGGGTGAGAACATTAACTTTTGCGCCATGTCAATCAGAATATTACTTAGGAGCCATCCATCAACAACTGCATTCAAGGTAATCTCCTTATCATAGTCAAGGTTATGAGGAGGTAGATTAGCATGCAAAACTTGCCTCTCACGCTCTCCTCAGCATGCTTGGTACTTTATCTCTCAACCATTCTCCTAATAGAGGGATGATATTATCTTGGCGTAACATCTTACACACTCTCTGACATCATCTATATCTCTGCTTGAAGAACCTTAGCACTTTTATTATACTCCAACTTCCAAGATTGCTCTTTTAGAAACTCGAATTTCCCCTCAAGACCGGCTGATTACTTTCATGGTCTCTTGATAGACTTCCTTCGATGTGTATGGTTAGGATACTTCCCATGTACCACTTCTTCTTGCTATCAATGGTCTCTTTTTGGTATCTCCGTATATGATAGATAGACAAGCAAATGTATTGTAGGTGTGCTTTGAATTCGTGTGTGAATTCTATAGAGTTTTTTTTTGAGCATAGCTCCAAACAGATCTGGGTATCAGATTGAGAGAGTGGGGGCTTGTAATAAAATTTGAGCAAGTGATTCTTAGTGGATGTAGCCCAAATTGGGTGAACCACGTTAAATCTTGTCTCTCTATGTTGTGTTATTTATTCTACACTTTTATTTGAGATCTCGTAATATTTTTAACATATTAGTTTCTACTATTGCGATTCTCGTGAGGATTATTCCACATATTTTATCTTTTATTTCCTAACAATTGGTATCAGAGCCTGGTTTGGTTTGCTAAAGTGTTGAATCGTAGGGAAAGTTTTATCTTGAGTGGGAGCTATGGCGAGATGATGGAAGATCTAGGGTTGATAAATTCAATGGGTAGAATTTTAGTCTTTAGAAGATTACCTTTATCGAAGGATCTTTACACTCCGTTGTTTGAGAAGGTGAACAAACCCTTGAGCATGACATGATTCGGAATGAGATTTCTTGAATAGGAAGGCACTTGGGACAATCCAACTGTGTCTTGCATCTTCGGTATTATTTAATGTTTCAAAGGAAAAGACTACAAAAGAACTGATGGATGCATTAGGGAAGTTATATGAAAAACCCTTTGCCTCTAATAAGATATTTTTAATGAAAAAGTTGTTTAATATGAAGATGTCTGAGAATGGTTTAGTAGCAGATCATCTAAATAATTTTAATACGGTTGTAAATATGCTAGCTTCGGTTACAATAGAATTTGATGAAGAAGTTAGGGCTTTATTATTTCTTTGTTCATTACTTGAGAGTTGGAATAGCACAGTAATGGCGGTAAGCAACTCGGTTCCTACTAACTCAAAGTTGAAGTTTGAGGATGTTGTAGGGGTGATTCTAAGTGAGGAAATGCTAAGAAAAAGCTCTAGGTGAATCTTCTACTTCAGGGAATTCTTGAAATGGAAACTAGAGGGAGACAGGAAGAATAGAGGAAACTGTGGAAAATCAAAGGAACGGGCAAGGTCAAAATCCAAAAGCAAGATAGTATGCTTGCATTTTGTGGAAAGTCTCCGGGCATGCAAAGAAGTATTGTTGGGAGCTTTCGGGTTAAGAAGAAACAACAGAAGAAAACAAGGAGGTAAATGTGGCATCGGGTAATGTATGCCGAATGCTTTGATTCTTTCTTTGCATAATATTACTGAATCTTGCGTTTTAAATTCAGGGGCTTCTTTTCATGCTACTCTACATAGGCATTATTTTGTTGATTATGTTCAAGGGAATTTTGGGCATGTTTTTCTTGGTGATGATGAGCCTTACAAAGAATAGTTGAAAAGGTTCTTCAGATTTAAGATACATAATGGGAATACATGGCTATTCAAGGATGTCGACATGTGCCTACATTAAGGAGAAATTTGATATCGGTGGGGCAATTGGGAAGTGATGGTTATACCTGTGATATTTACAATTGACTCTTGGAAGGTTACAAGGGTGCTCTTATGGTGATAAGAGGTAAGAAGGTTGGAACCTTGTATTTAACCACCGATAGTACTAATGATTGTAATCATGTGGCTTCGGATGCGGATACAACATTATGGCACTATAGGCTCGGTCATATGAGCCATAAGGGCATGAACATCATAAAGAAGAATTTTCCTGGATATACGAGAAACAAGTTTGGATTTCTATGAGAACTACATATGTGGGAAACAAAAGCGAGTAAGGTTTCTCAAGGTTGGACCTACGAAGAAAGAGAGTTAGAGTTGGTACATCCCGATGTGTGGGGAAATTTGGCTCAAGTATCATCTCTTGGGGCTCAAGTTATTATGTTACTTTTATTGATGATGCAACAAGGAAAGTTTGGGTTTATTGTATTAGAAACAAATATGATGTATTTGATAATTTTGTTAAATGGAAAGCCTTGGTAGAGAATGAAACATGTCTTAACTTAAAATGTCTCGGATCGGATGTGGTCTTTAATGAGAAAGTCATGTATAAGCAACATTGCAGGAAAATAGGGAAGAATCCACGAAAGAATATGTAGTGGTAGAGGATTTTCTAGATGGGACGGTGACCCATGAATCGATTCAGGACCCTACTCAACAGAACCCCAAACTCCTACGGTGAGGAGGTCTTTTAGGGTAAGAAAAGAGCCCGAACATTTTTCTCCTTCTCTTTATTATTTATTACTCACCGATAAAGTGGAGAGCCGGGAGAGCTTTGATGAAGCAATGCAGGTAGATGCCAATAAGAAGTGGGAGCAAGCCATGGATGAGGAGCATAAGTCTCTCATGGAGAACTAGACTTGGGATTTGGTGAAGCTACCGGAAGGCAAAAGAGCATTGCAGAACAAGTGGGTGTACAGAGTTAAAGATGAAGAAGGAGGAAAGAAAAGATATAAGGCCGGTTAGTGGTCAAGGGGTTTGCATAGAAACAAGGTATAGATTTTGATGAGATTTTTTCTCCTGTAGTAAAAATGAATTCTATCATAATTGTTCTTGGAATAGTGGCAGCAGAAGACTTGCACTTAGAATAGTTAGATGTAAAGACTACATTTCTCCATGGTGATTTGGAGGAGGAGCTATATATGCGAGAGCGAGGAAGGATATGAAGTCAAAGGTAAAGAGGAGATGGTGTGCAAATCTGAAGAAGAGCTTGTATGGCCTAAAACAAGCTCCACGTCAATGGTATAAGAAGTTTGATAGCTTCATGATGGAGCAAGGTTATATTAGATGTCATTCTGACCATTGTGTGTATACAAAGAAATTTGAGGATGGAAGTTATATTATCATGTGTTTGTATGTTGATGACATGTTGGTTCAGCAGTAAAAACATGCAGAAATAAAAGTACTCAAGAAATAGCTAAGTGAATCCTTTGATATAAAGGATTTGGGGGAGCCATGAGAAAAATCCTTGGTATGAGGATAACTCGGGATAGGAAGGAATAGAAGTTTGACTTTATCTCGGAAGAGTACATTAAGAAGGTATTGGACGGTGTTTAACATGCAAGATGTTAAACTAGTTGGGACTCCTTTGGCGAGGCCATTTTAAGTTATCAAAGGAGTAATGTCCCAAGACAGAGCGGGAAAGAAACCGGATGTCCAAGGTACCTTACTCATGGTGGTTGTTAGTTTGATGTATGCTATGGTGTGCACTAGGCCTGATATTACCCATGCGGTGGGAGCCTGTGAGTAGATTTATGAGTGATCCGGGTAAAGAGCATTGGCAAGCAGTAAAGTGGATCCTTCGGTATTTGAAAGGGACCATGGGGACATTTTTGTGCTAAAGTGGATCAGACACCACTTTACATGGTTATGTAGATTTAGACATGGCTAGAGATGTTGACAAAGAGGGAGGAGCATGAAAAGTTATATTTACACTATAGATGGGACAGCATTGAGGTGGATTTCACGACTACGAGTAAGATGGTGGCTTTATCAACCACGGAGGGTGAGTATGTTGCTGCCATAGAGGCAAGTAAAGAAATGATTTGGTAACAACACTTGCTTGAGGAGTTAGGGCATAATCAAGGAAGGAATGTAAATTTGTATAGTGATAGTCGAGTGTTATACACCTAGCTAAGAACTTTGCTTTCCACTCAGACAAAGCATATATAGTTGAGATATCACTTCATCGGGACAACTTTGGAGGAAGATAAGTTGAAGTCAAAGAAGATTCATACCAATCGAGAATCTGAGACATGATGACCAAGGTGGTCACAAGGGATAAACTAAAGTTATTTTCAGCTTTGGTTGGCCTTCGCAGATGACAAAGTGAAGGGTTGAGAAGCTTGCTTAGTGGAAATCAGTCTCTAAGTGGGAGATTGTTATGTTTGTGGAGCATGTTTTCATGTTAGAGTGAGGTACACCTTCATGTGTTACACTAGGGTATTTTTATGGCGGTCCCGCCGTTGTGGTCAAGAGGGTTCGGGGTGAAGCCCCAAGAAAAATTTCATGGGTGGTTTATTAACCCATGGGTAGCAGGTAACCATTATGGGTTGTTTTTGGGCCCATGGTTTTTCGGTACCCATTGTTTTGATACTCACTATTTTGTATCAAATTGCTTAAGAAATTGTCTATTTATATGGTCTTATGCATATGATAGATAGACAAACAAATATATTGCATATGTGCTTTGAATTTGGGTGTGAATTCTGTAGAGTTTGTTGAGCATAGCTCCAAATGGATCTGGGTATTGTATTGAGAGAGTGGAGGCTTGTAATAAAATTTGAGCAAGTGATTCTTGGTGGATGTAGCCCAAATTGGGTGAACCATGTTAAATCTTATCTCTCTATGTTGTGTTATTTATTCTGCACTTTTATTTGAGATCCGTAATATTTTCTACTTTGTTGAAATTCTATGAGGGATTATTCCACATATTTTATCTTTTATTTCCTAACACACAGTGCATGCAACCTCGGCTTGCGTCGTCACCAAGATAGGTTCTAACTTTGACTCATGCGCCACCTTGCATCCACTATTGATCAACACACTTTACGCTCACCATCCCAACACCCTTATCCTTCCATTGCTTCTGGCTCATGTGTTCAAACAATTCTAGGAATTCCTCATACTTGTGATTTTTCCCACACCAAGAGCACTACAAAAATTGGGACACTCATGCTTGTAATGTTCTATAGATCCATAGTTATAGCAGGTTCCACGAGGGAATTCACTCCTTCCACCCCCACGATTGCCACAACCTCTAAATCCTCCTCAAAATCCTCTACCTTAACCTCCTCCATCTGCACGCCCTTCATAATGACAACCATCATCCTTGGATTTGTTTGCAAATCGGTTAGGTGCACACTCAAGTATCAATGGCATCATGTATTTGGTCAATCAATCTACAATCCTTGATGTCATGAGTAGTAGAGGTGCAAATTTTTAAATAAAGAAGAGACATTCTTACGGATCGTGCTACAAAGATATGAGACACCTACTTACATCATGATCTCTCGTGGTAAATCTCACAGTCTACCATCATCGCACATACCAATATTAGAATAAAACTATCCTTCATATGCCCTTCTACCTCACAATCCATACACCATAACCCAGTCACGAGTCTCATTAGCCGAGTTCACAGATAATTTCTTCACTACTTTTCCATTGTAGAAATTTGGGCTTCTAAGAATAGACTAACTCCTGTATCAATGCTTCCTACTACCTCAACACGCAAGGCAGCCTCCAAGGCCTCACATGGATCTATGAAAATGCCCTCTTGAATGGTGTGATCAGTCCTCCGACGAACCACTGAGCATGCTGCAAAGGGTGAATGTCATAAGATAACTTGGATATGAGATTCTTAAAATGTGCATCATACTCCCGCTCTCCACCATTCCTTTCTAAATTTCCTTCAATACGCTGATGCTTTTCTATTCAAACTTAGGTATGTGGAACTCCACCAAAAAGGCATTACGTAGTGCAATGTAATCCACCACTGTCTAGTGTGGGTCATACTTCTTGTGCAATCTATGTGTATGTCCTCGCAACGTGGTTGCAAACTTACATGCCTTCCACTCGGGGTAGTGATTTCCTTTATGCGCCATAATAACTCGCACTTGTGTACATGTTCCATGAAATCCTCAATGCCCTTGTAATCAAGTAAGTGGAACGACATCTCATAAAACACCTATTCTGGTGTTGTGGTCCTCGTCTCGCTGATCGGGACCTTGATTCCCTATGGTGTTGCCACCACCACTAGATCCACTAGTTCCAACTCCTCCGGATCCACCAGATCCTCCTCCTATCATAGGTAAGGGGCCTAATGTAGTTACGCCTGTGATCCCTCCGTCGTGCTAAAACTACGCGCCGACGGTATGTGATATCGAACCACTCCCAGATATGTTTCCCACACCGCTCCTAGACATGATACTCAAACCTTGTGATCCCACACCTTGCCTAAATGTTGTGTTAGAAAAAATACCCCAAACATAGGAAATGACTGTGCAGCCATAGATGTACCAAATAAAAAATTATACCTCTTAGGTGTCGTTAACTACCAATACCAATACCAATTGGATTTTCAGAACTAGAAAACTAAGCGCAAGGGTTTTGGTCACCATGTGGGTTAAGATATGTGCCTATAGCTCTCCTCATTTCTTCATAAGACAATCTCTCTCCGTAAGCCGAGGGGTTTCTCTTCCACGCTTACCAACATGGGGTAGCTCAGATCGCTTAGGTTCCACGTCCTCCGTGTGAACCACAAATCCTTCCCATGACATTTTCTCCATAAATCCATCACTCATACAGCTTTGTGATGTCTCTCGAACTCCCTCTCCCAAGGTTTGTTATACTTGAGTCTCCTCTCTCTCTCTCTCCATTTCGCTACAAGATACGCCATCCTCTACCATGCCGGCTTTCATGCCTTGCGCCTAGTAGGAGTTTGCTTGACCATGGGAAAGGCTTCCAAACTCAAAGTAATGTGTAGGAACTTGATAGACAGTGGAATAACATGCAAGAATGATCCTTTAGGCTCCCTAAAGAACTCAAAGTTAGCAATCTCCAGAAAGAATACGTAGAAATAGCGTATTCCAAGGTATAACTAGTCAACACTCTACTCCACCAGTGATCAACAACATGGGTCCATGTCAAATCAACATCATGCAACCGTTGATATTCCTCCTGGGTCCAAACATGAGGTCTATAGTACCAACTTGACCTTGATGCATATGTTGATAGCCATTCATACAACTCTACTAGGAAACAATAGAAAAAGGTCTCATATAACTCATGATACAGGTGATCCTCTACCCATTTACGTGCATCAAACTCAGGTCCAGTGTTAAATATTTGAGAAAACTCATCCTCTATGTTTTTGAGCCACGCTTCAACACTATCCAAGGTCAAGTGCTCTGTCATTACACATTTCTCTCACAATAGCTTCAAAAGAGGTCCTAACAATGGAACCAAGATGTAGTCATTATTTTACCCTCAATACCTCTTTCTAACCCTAAAGCGTGTCGGCCTATCACCCAACATACACTGGGTGCTCACCCAAGGTGCGCATAGGTGCCAACCCCTCCTTTATGTGAGCTTTGCAAGAGAGTTCCACCATTAATGGAGGATTATTTGTAAAAGTATGTATGCATCTACTTAAAAGGTAGAAGATATAACTAACAGATCTACACATCAATGCATCACAAAAGGTAAATAAACATTGTATGAAGCACAAGGAACCAGATCTAAGTCATGACAAGCCAAATAACATGAGGGTTTACACCCATAAACAAGATGTATAGAATATATCCATGTATATTGATTTAAAAGAGTTTCTAGTAGCCACACTACATAAAAGGGTCATCTCAGTAACTATATACATCAAATGAAAAGGTCTAACCCACGAAAACTTATCTAATCGAGAGATCCTAACTATGCTTTCCCCATTATAACCCTTGTTACAGACCCCAATACCCATACATATGCTTAATGATATCCCTTACAACCCTCTAGCACCAAGAACTCTAAACCCTAGCATCATGAGCTCCAAACCCTAATTTTGATAACATGCATCGTAATATTCAAGTCCCGTGAAAATTGATTGATTAGGGGCCAAAATCATGTTGCTAGAGTCCCCTCAAATATTTTCTAAGTCCCCTGTCTCGAGAGGAAAAGAGCAAGCTCGAGAAAATGCAAAAAAGGTGCAGAAAGGCAAGTAGGTTGATCCAGAAAAAGTGTGAAAATTGGCTAAGTCCTCGCTCAAGGTAGCATTTGGGACAAATGGGACAAAAGGCCCGAACCGGCCGGATCGGTCGAAATGAGCACGCATACCAAAAGAAAATGGGACAAATGGGCTGAAAAGTACGCGGGCGGGCGCGAAATGCCGGTTCGACCGAGAGAAAATCGACTAACCGCTTGGGTTAAGAGGGCCGAAAAGGCGCGAACCGCCGAACCAAGTGAAAAAGGTCCAGAGGGTCCAAAATCAAATGGGACATCCTGGGACAAATGGACGCGAAATGCCCGAACCGGCCGAAATGAGCACAAAGGGCCCAAAATCAAATGGGACATCCGAGACAAATGGAGGCGAATACACGCGAAGGAGCCGAATCGCCGAGGACCAATCGGAAGCCGCCACGTGTCTCGTGAAAAAGGTCAAATAAGTCAAAGGGCAAGTTTTAAAAGGGTCAGCCCGGCCAACGAGAAGCGCCACGTGTCCAAAGGCAAGAACATGTCGGAGGGGCCGGAAAGCCCAACAACAAAGGAAAATTTGGATAATCGGCGGAAGCGGGTTTCGGGAAAACACGAGCATCAAACATATGTCGAGCCACCTCCCAAACCCGATGCAAATGCATAGGAGAATCCCGAACCCGACAAAGTCAAGACCTTGCTCATCCAATCAACACCGACACGTGTCATCAAGGTGGCGAAGCGCGGGAAAAGCTTTTCAAATCCATTTTTGCTCGTTTTCTTCAAATCGTCGTATCTTTTGATCCAGAGCTCGGATTTGCATGTTCCTTATATCAACGGAAAGCTAGTGAAATCCTCTACATGATTCTCGGGATCAATCTTGAGTTTTGGTGCAGTCAAGAGAGAAAATCAAGAAACGACTCGACGTGTGGTAATGGCCGAAGTGACCTTTCAACAACCCGCTTTAATGCTAATGGGTCGCGATTCTTCTTCGCACGGCCAGAAGTGACATTTTAGAGGCCAAATTAATACAAATGGGTCACTTTCTCCTCCAAAATCGCTAAAAATGACAGGTATGGGTTGGTAAGATCCTCCATGCCGATTTAATGCATCTCGCATCAATGAGGAATGGGCTTGCACGTTTTCCCACGTTTTCGTCCCCGGGCTCGACCCATGCAATGTAAAAGCCGATTTGGCTCATAACAAAGAGGTTGTTCATTCTTTCTCGCTCCGCCTCCCTTCTTTTCTTCTCTAGGGTTGAAAATGGAGTTCGAACCTCCTCCCTACTCGTAATGGCATTTTTGCCTTTTACTAATGGAATGATGTTCTGTGCAAACTCAAGCAACAAAACGTGTTTTGTGATGCATCCGTCCATCCTTTCTCGCTTTTGCTTGTTTTCTTCTTGCCTCTCTTCATTGCAGGTATCTCGTGCATGTTTGAACGTTCACCGCAGATCCGAGCCGTGTTCATGGAGTTTTGGGACACTTTCGTGTGAAATCTATCCTCTTGGGCCTCGTGATGCATTTGTCCATCCTTCCCATTGCTCACCTCTCTTTGTCCCATGGCAGTTTTGATAGATGTTCAACATTCTCCTTCTCTGGTGTATCACCGTTTTAGTGTAGGCTTTTGCTGTTTTTCCCTTCTCTCTCTCTCTGTCTCCTTGGCATGGTTAGATTAGGATTAGATTAGCTTGCCTGCACTGGAATAGCTTGTGGCAGGTAGTTTAGGAGCAGGAACCAGCCTTCTCTGGAGATTCCTCTCTCGGTTTCACAAGTCCCACGCTTGGAGAGAGGTTTCCATGTTGTGCAATCACACTGGATGCCTGAACATCAACCTAGAAGCCCCGATGTGCGCGTGGGGGTGCTGTGATTTTGCACTAATAGTTCTGCACTGCACGGTGGGACCTTAGAGGTCTTTCACTTCATCTTTTGCAGGTTGATGTGTTCCTGTGAAGATTTCAGCCTTTGGAGGCACTTGCAAACACATCTGGCGACTCCATCTGGTCAACAACCATCTCTGAAGTTGCAGACCTTCCTTTCCATTCATTTCCATCCATTTTTCATTCATCTTTCTTTCCATCCCTTTCATTCTTTTCCATTCCATGAAGTTGTGCAACCATGACTTCATTTCCATCATGGAACTCACATTTACAACAACAACAGTATTTTCCAATTCCAACATGTTTTACAAATCCTCCAGATCAGCATGCATACTCATATGAACAGCAGTGCCAAAGTCAGTTTGGCAATGAAGCTTCCCAAGAGCAAGGGTGTGCATACAATGAAGACCATCAGATGCAAGATGCTGGTCTATTGGAGAAAATCCAAAGAATGGAGGTGGGGATAGTGCACCAGTGGCTCTGCACGGATGAGAGCATTTGGAATCGGTTGTGGAGCACCCCGTCCATGGGTGGGACCTTTTCCAAGGCATTACACCCTCGGGAGAAACTTGACTTCATGATTGCAACGCGCCTTTGCTTGCAAGGTGGATCAAGAAATAGAAGTGTATGAGAGAAGTATTCAAAGAACCTTGTCAATGGGTAAGCACATCTTCTCATGCCTTTTCTTTTCCTCTTTCCCAATCTGTTTCATTTCAGCATTGTCAAGCTTTAAACTCTCCATCTGCTGTCCCAAGTGTTGAATCCATCCCTCCATCCCCTAGTCTTCCACCCCATCTCGATTCTTCTTTCCTTTTCCCTTCCAAACAGTCATCCCCTCCACAAGAGCTACAGAAATACCCCTCCTCCAAAGAAACAAGAGGTTTCACCGCCTCCACCACCACACAAAATTGTCAAATCGGTTGAGTTTCAACCTATCCCTCCTCTGCATCCCCAATTCCATGTGGGAAAGAAGAAATTGAAAAATCAATCATCAAGGACAACAAGAGGAAGAGCCAAAAAGAAAAGAAGTGACAGATACCAAGAGTTGGGCTCTTAGATTTGGGATGACAAAGATCCCTTGATGGTTAAGCCTACGAAGAGGCCGAGGTTGAACAAATGGTGGTGAGGACTGATTTTGTTGGAGAAGAAGATCTTGCAGTCCCAACTTGTCCTCTAGAGCAACAAATTGAAGAGTTCGACTTGACAAACTTCATGCTGGAGGAGGAGTTCAATCAAGAGCGATATTCTCTTCAAACATTGGAGGAAGGAGAAGTTGCTCCAAATCCAAAAGAAGAGGAGCACATTCTAGCTGTGGAGGAGAAAAGTGCAGATCCAAGGGCTTTGAGCACAAAGCAGGCTACAGAAGAACCTTCAGTTCTTCTTTCCACTTCATCTCTCTCAAGTTCTATTACTGAAAAGGAGTTTGATCTCTCAAACTCAATATTGGAGAGTGAAGGAAACCATGGTGGTCAAGTTGCAGATCAAGAGGACACCATGGAGGAAGTTGAACACGAACAACGGGACAACAATGAGGTAGTTTACCTGTCAGATTTGGAGGACTGTTTTGATGGAGAGGAGCCGGTTGAGCTTTCACCTTTCTCTCTTTCATCATCCACATTCCAAACACCAGAGTCTGCTGTCATGAAGGAGAGCTTTCATTTGCAGCAGCCTGCATCTTACAACAGCCCTTTGGAATCAAGATTGGAAGATTCTAATCTTCCCTGTTCTTCATTGGAGGAAGAGAAAGGACAGAAGGATTCCACCATTTCTTCCACACCATCCATTCAAGGTCTACAAGAAGACTCCATTCTTGGAGTTGAAAATCACAGCAATGGGCATATCAAACGGATCAGACCTTGCCCAATCAGGTATTTGGCTTCATTGGAGCCAAAGGAGAAGCCACAACCAGTCATGCTTGCTTCTGAGCATGAGGATGAGCTACAAAGTACCAAGGATCAGCTGCCATACCTCTCCAATCCAAATGCAGAGCAACTAAAAGAGGTATTGGATTTTTCAGTTGATACCTTGATGATTTGGATAGAAGACCAGCTTCTTGTTGATTTTCCATCCATCCAAACAGCCATGATCAGTGCCAAATCAATTGCATGGCTGCCCATTTTGAAGAAAGGAAGCTATTTTGCACAACCAGTTGCAGGGTTTGTTTAGCTTGCCTTTGTTTCCAGTTAGAGTAGAGTAGGTAGGTTTGCTTTCAGCAGAAGAAGTGCTTGTGCACACTCTGCATGTTCCATTTGGGGCATGTATGATTTTCAGTTTTGTACATAGTTTTGGTGTTGCTGGTTCTGCTCTTGCACAGTTCATTTCAGTGGCATCTTGGTGAAGACACTCCAGGTTCAATGGGTTTCCAAGTGGCTCAGAGGGAGATTTTCAAGGTTCAGATCAGTTTTCAGGCTTGCTTATGACTCCATGCCCAATGGATTGCTTCAGGCTACTGGTCTTTTCATCTAGCAGGCAGATGACCCCACTGAGTCGCCAAACTGTTATCCAAAATTCACCCCCCCAGGGTAATTTTGATAACATGCATCAGAATATTCAAGTCCCAGGAAAATTGATTGATTCGGGGCCAAAAATCATGTTGCTAGAGTCCCCTCAAATATTTTCTAAGTCCCCTGTCTGAGAGGAAAAGAGCAAGCTCTGAGAAAATGCAAAAAAAGGTTGCAGAAAGGCAAGTAGGTTGATCCAGGAAAAAGTGTGAAAATTGGCTAAGTCCTGCTCAAGGTAGCATTTGGGACAAATGGGACAAAAAGGCCCGAACCGGCCGGATCGGTCGAAATGAGCACAGACAGTCCAAAAGAAAATGGGACAAATGGGCCAGAAGTACGCGGCGGGCGCGAAATGCCGGTTCGACCGAGAGAAAATCGACTAACTGCTTGGGTTAAGAGGGCCGAAAAGGCGCGAACCGGCCGAACCGGGCGAAAAAGGTCCAGAGGGTCCAAAATCAAATGGGACGTCTGGGACAAATGGACGCGAAATGCCCGAACCGGCCGAAATGAGCACAAAGGGCCCAAAATCAAATGGGACATCCGGGACAAATGGAGGCGAAGTACGCGAAGGAGCCGAATCAGCCGAGGACCAATCAGAAGCCGCCACGTGTCTCAGGAAAAAAGGTCAAATAAGTCAAAGGGCAAGTTTTAAAAGGGTCAGCCCGGGCCAACGAGAAGCTGCCACGTGTCCAAAGGCAAGAACATGTCGGAGGGGTCGGAAAGCCCGACAACAAAGGAAAATTTGGATAATCTGGCGGAAGCGGGTTTCGGGAAAACACGAGCATCAAACATATGTCGAGCCACCTCCCAAACCCGATGCAAATGCATAGGAGAATCCCGAACCCGACAGTCAAGACCTTGCTCATCCAATCAACACCGACACGTGTCATCAAGGTGGCGAGCGCGGGAAAAGCTTTTCAAATCCATTTTTGCCTGTTTTCTTCAAATCGTCGTATCTTTGATCCTAGAGCTCGGATTTGCATGTTCCTTATATCAATGGAAAGCTAGTGAAATCCTCTACATGATTCTAGGATCAATCTCGAGTTTTGGTGCAGTCAAGAGAGAAAATCAAGAAACGACTCGACGTGTGGTAATGGCCGAAGCGACCTTTCAACAACCCGCTTTTAATGCTAATGGGTCGCATTCTTCTTCTGCACGGCCAGAAGTGACATTTTAGCGGCCAAATTAATACAAATGGGTCGCTTTCTCCTCCAAAATCGCTAAAAATGACAGGTATGGGTTGGTAAGATCCTCCATGCTGATTTAATGCATCTGCATCAATGAGAATGGGCTTGCACGCGTTTTCCCACGTTTTCTCCCCGGGCTCGACCCATGCAATGTAAAAGCCGATTTGGCTCATAACAAAGAGGTTGTTCATCTTCTTTCGCTCCGCCTCCCTTCTTTTCTTCTCTAGGGTTGAAAATGGAGTTCGAACCTCCTCCCTACTCGTAATGGCGTTTTTTGCCTTTACTAATGGAATGATGTTCTGCAGGCAAACTTCAAGCAACAAAACGTGTTTTGTGATGCATCCGTCCATCCTTTTCGTTTTTGCTTGTTTTCTTCTTGCTCTCTTCATTGCAGTATCGTGCATGTTTGAACGTTCACCGCAGATCCGAGCCGTGTTCATGGAGTTTTGGGACACTTTCTCGTGTGAAATCTATCCTGGGCTCGTGATGCATCCGTCCATCCTTCCCATTCGCTCACCTCTCTTTGTCCCATGGCGGTTTTGATAGATGTTCAACATTCTCCTTCTCTCGGTGTATCACCGTTTTAGTGTAGGCTTTTGCTATTTTTCCCTTCTCTCTCTCTCTCGTCTCCTCGCATGGTTAGATTAGGATTAGATTAGCTTGCCCGCACCGGAATAGCTTGTGGCAGGTGTAGTTTAGGAGCAGGAACCAGCCTTCTTTGGAGATTCCTCTCTGGTTTCACAAGTCCCACGCTGGAGAGAGGTTTCCATGTTGTGCAATCACTCTGGATGCCCGAACATCAACCTAGAAGCCCTGATGTGCGTCCGTGGGTGCTGTGATTTTGCACTAACAACACTTGTGTACCTTCTATCACCTTCGCACTACCTTCTCCCCTCCTTGTTTCTTTCCCAAACACTTCTTTAAAAAGATCGGGGTCCACCGACATGACTTCTCTCATGAGCAGATCACGTGCCAAGTGTCAATGTGGTCCTTCATTGGTGAATGTTTATCCTCTTTGCAAAACCTTCCACTAACTATAATTATGCCTCTAGAATATTCCCGCATGGAATATCCTTTTCTTGGCCTCCAAGGTTCTAGGTTGGAACCTTATCCACTTATCACGCCTATTTGGGTCCTCACATTTTTCCTCAAGTGACTCCATGATGCCAAATATGGCTAAGTCCTTTAAACCCTTGTTCTGCCTCCCGCACGCACCCTGGTTTCACTTAAACCCTTCTTAAACCCTTTTCGCACTTGCACACTTTTCCCTGAGTGCCATTCTATTTACTGATCATGTGTACGTGCCTCTTGGTACTTAGCCAATATTTAGGGTCCAACAATACTACGACACCATTGCCCATGGGTGATGACATCAACCTTGGGAGAAAAATTAAGGTGAGAGTGGAAATCATGAGGAATGGAGGTCAAAGGAATAAATGATGTTGAATTATAAAGGCTTTAAGACCAAAAGCAAGGATAACAATGTGTAATAAGAAGAAGCAATTAGACATGATGGGATAAGTGGACATAATGAGTGCAATGTGTGAACAAAAGGAGGAAATGATGCAAGAAGGGTGGATAAGGCTAATAGTTGCATCTCTTAAATACTTTAATCTAGCCCACATGACCAAATTTGATTATACCCCAATATCAAAGAAGCCCTTAAGGTCATTTGAGGAGGAGAATGCATCATAAGCCCCTGCACAAAAGAAACCTTTAATGATAATAAAAAATATGGTGTATACAAAGTTCATTTTATCCTTAATGGTACAAAATTGAAATAAAATACACAATTTATCTCAATGCAAATAGTCTTACTAGATACCCATTCTAATCCAAAAAATGAACACTCACATCATGGTTATTATGCATTTTCCAATAACAAGGTTAAGGATTCCTTGGGATATCTTGAATATCCAAAAGAAAATCTAACTATATAGGAAACCTACACAGAGGAACCTTCATAACACATGGCTCCTTATATGTAATGTGTAATTTAAATATGATATGAGATGAGTGATCCAAAACATCATCTCTAAAAATCTATTTTTGGAAAGTCTTGAAAATTTATTTTTAGTTATTTTTAAAAACTTTTAGTATTTTGTAATTTTGAGGGTCTTGAGCATTTTTGGAGTTTGTAGCCAATTTTTCCCATGCTTTCCAACAATTCATATGGTTCGTAAATCAGTCAATAGGTATTTTACTAAATCTGGACTAATTCCAAATCTGAGAAACTAAATTTGGACTTATTACTATTTTTGGATTCCAAAATATTAAATATTGGAATTATCTCGTGCACTCCAAAATCACACATATTGGATCCAAAATCACACATATTGGATTCCAAAATCACATATATTGGAATCTAAAATCACATATATTGGAATCCAAAATCACCTATATTGGAATTAACTGTACTCCAAAATCACATATATTGGAATCCAAAAATCAAAATATTGGAATCCATTAATTCTCCTTTGGAGTCCAATATATTTGATCATGAATTAAATTAATGAAATATGTGAAAAAAATGTTTAATGATTTCAAGGAATCCAACATTGATATGAGAAATAATGCCTCTGACAACTCACTAGCCCGTATAAAATAAATACATGTTTTTTTTATAAGGGCTAGCGCTAGGCTTAATGTTTGCTTTGGAATAATGCTCTTATCAGTTTTAAGATGTTTTTAAGATTAAACTATGCAAATTTGAATATTTAAATGCCATTGGCCAAGTGGACCACTAGGCTAATGACATTCACGAGATGTGAGACACTTCCAGAATTCAATTACTATGGTTGATTGAACCTAGGGGAAACCAGAGAATTACCGAAGATGTTATGAAGAAACTTAAAGAGGGTGATGATTCAATTTAGGAGAATGTAATTAATTGTAAAACCATTCTAGATATATTTTCATATTTAAAGTTAGATATCAAATTAACTTCATTTATTATGGTGTGATTGAACCTCAACATAACCAGAGAATTTTGAAGATGTTATGAAGAAATTAGCAGAGGGCGATGATCTAGTGTAGGAGAATGTAATTAATTGTAAAACCATACCAGATATATTTTCATATTTAAATTTAGATATAAAATCAACTGTAAGAGACATGGCATAAAAATTTTCATATTCAAATATGGATATGAACTTATTTAAAATTAACTGTAAAACTATCCCATATATATTTTAGTATTTAAATATAGCTATGAAATAAATTGAAATTCCTTTACTAAAGGTAGAATTATAGTAAAACATTTGAAGAATAATTTGAATTTATAATGTAACACTATTCCAAAGATGGGCTTCCAAATCAACAATACAAAACATAGTAAAGCTCCAATAAAAAAGCTCCCTATAATTGTTTTTGTGATCTAATATAATCTCGAACATCTTCGACGTCCTTCAATGGTTGCAAACAAAGGCCACAACACATCTAACAAGTATTTTTCTTCTAACTTAGAATCTATGTTAAATGTTTCAGCAATTATGTAGTTCGCAACATCATTGAACTTGTTTTTTCTCTAAAGAGTCATCTACAAGCATTGTATTTTTACAATTGTACGATGCATTAAAACTGCATGACCAAATGGAGTTAAGATTCTTGAGATATAATTTGGGATTCCTATAACCTTCATAATCAGAGCATTTGGTCTCGATGCAATCTTCTGTGTAAATATGAACTCAAAGCTTGCAACCTCCAAGCCAATGTTTTGAAGGAATGAAGGCATCATGTCATCAACATTTGACTTTCGCCGATGTCCATATTGCTATTTTGAAATTTTTTTGCACCATTGCAAGAACTCTTTCACATTAGGTTCTGAGAAAAAATTTTTTTGAGCTCGATGCCGCCAAATTTTTTTAACTGTTTAAATGTCGAATCAACCTTATGGAGGGTGTGTGCCAAAACACCATTTATATCAAATATGATCAGTTTCATGTTGCATGTTCGTATATCTGCAAATGAAAAAAAAAAATCAAATGGTTGAGGGTGGTGAATCAATTGAAAAATAAAAACAAGTCCCTTTTGATATTGTTATATCAAAAATCAAATGGTTATAGGTGGTGACGAAGGTAAAAATCTAAGGGTGTTCCTCATTTCTTATTGTTATACTAGGAATATTTTTTGTGCAAAATTTATTTGAATAGAATGTAATGTTTCAACATGTGATGAGTCTTTACATACCATATTGTAGTTATTTCATTGCATTGGAAAGTGGTATATTTTTCTATTATCAAAGAAAAAAACTAGTATTTAAGCATGCTCAAAATTAATTTAGGAATACATATTTCATTAATAAAAACTACTCAAAGATTTGTTACAATAAATATTTTCTGTTAATTCACATTCACAACTTATACACTCACACTCTGAACTTATAATCAGGGAAAATTTAAATCTCCCAACTTATAATCATACAATCTCAACATACAAAATAGTTACAGTAACCATCATAAAAACATATGAATGTATTTTATTTACAATGTTAAGTTGTATCATCACAATAACATTTTGAAATGCTAACTTTTTATTTAGCATTTACTCACTCCAAATATTTGATGCCCTCTACCACATTCAATCCCTTTGACACTATTAGTGATAAGTCTTTGTACAAATTGGTCATCAACCACATATATTTTGAAAATTTTCTCCTCTACTTGTCATCCCAACCATAAAATTTTTGGAGGGTTTCCCTTTGCACCTAATGTAATACACATTGTGTCTTTAGAATTATAGGGAACATCATTTATACTCCAAACCTTTTCTAGATATTTTATTGCAATTCCATCGACTATATTGCAATGTTATTTTCCCTGTGAGTATTGGATTCAAGTCAGTCGATAATTTTTTATTGAAGGCCTTTATCATCTTTTCAACATCAACAAAAGTGATTTTTCTAACCAGAATCCCATTTCAAATTTTGTTGATAATGACTTTATAAACTCTTTCAGGCCACCTCGCATGTTGATAGTCTCCTTGCTGAACTTGAATGACATGTCCCTAGAGGGTGATTGGTTTTTCTCATACAACAAGCCCTCCAAATCTAAAATAAGAAAGTAATTCTTGTGGCTAACTGCAAGGAAGTAAATAATTTTTTTAATCGGTCTCATATCAATTCTAACCAATGGAAAAAATCAACATTTTATCTTGTGGCTACCACTTACCGATGGGCCTTGCATGTAGGATTGCATCTTCTTTACCCACAATTGGATCCTTTGATGCAAGATCTATTTCAAACAAACATCAATCTATTCATAATATAGCTATTGCTATGGAAAATGAAAGCGTATTTGAAAAAAACATAGTGATCTATGTGGTAAAATGGTAAATTCAATATTAGCACTTTAGGTAGCTACCACTTACCGACTGAGCTTTCCGGCTTGGCTTACATAGACCCTTAGCTATGTTTTTTTTGATGCAAGATGTATTGCAAACAACATTAATCAATTCATAAATGATTTCATGTTATGGAAAATGAAAGCATAATTGAAAAAAGCATATTGGTCTCTGTGGTAATATGGTAAGTACAAAATAAAAATGTTCTATGTCTTTCTAAATGAATTTTAGTGGCCACTAGGGTTCATTTATATCCATTGAACCACCCATTGCAAAAACAGTTTTGAGATATTGATGTGGATTAGTGACCGCTAGGCTATGCCATCATTGGATGGACTAAGCATCGATTCTAATGTCTGTATCATTATGTCGATACTAATGGTTTATGCAAAACAACCAACAACCTAGTAACTACAAACTATGTAGCATTGGATGCCACCATGAACTTTTGAAATAGGTTATTTGGTAATTCCTTCTTTGAAAATGGTTCCACTTCTAGAATTAGCTGATATCATTTTCTATAACTTTGTGAGCCTTAGAAATGGTTATGTTTAAAAATATGCATGGCTAACATACTTGGTTCTGACTACATATTCATGTTGGTTACCACCGCGCACTCCACTATTACTTTCTCAGTTGTTGGTTGTTGTCTACATAAACCATTAATTGTCTTATAAATTTGTGGGGCTTAGTAGTGGTTCTTATTTATAAATGCACATGACTAACATACCAGGATTTGATTGCATATTCATGCATGATGTGGCTGAGTTCTCCTCATCTGTCATTAGAGATGGTGAGCATAGAGTATTGTCAAAAAAATGAAAACAATGAAATTGAAAACAGAGCTCATTAAACATATTTATAAAATGATTGAAGGTCAATCACCATGTTGAGTTGGTTGTGTAGTGTCAAGTTGAGAGGTTTTACATCAACTCCTATTGTTCTTTGGTTGTTTGCATAAATAAGAAATGTGTAAGTAGATTTTTTGGTTGAAATACATTTAACATAATCACATGTTTGAGTTGTATTCGGTACATGAACCTTTCTTCATATGAGAATAGTAATGTTTCAAAAACATTTCCTGACTATGTGTCTCAACAATAAAAACAATAGATAGATTGGATTCAACTAATGCATGCAGTGTGTGACACTATTTTCCATAAAGCACTAATACTAAAGAATTATGGGAACAACATCAAGTGAACATCTTAGCCTAGAACTCATATGATCACTCACAAGGAAAAGGATGTTTGTTTCCTTTTAGGCCAATTTCACTTGCATAGTTATCAATTGTTGTGGTAGTTTTTCCATCCAATCCCTAGTGACTTATTCTCTTTCATCATTTTATCATCACATTTGTGCACTCTAGTTATTGTGTACATAAGACACAAACTTTTAAATTTTATTGTTACTATCATAGAGTTTGTAGCATCCATCCAGAATCGATTCTTCACTGTCTTTAACCTTTTCCATGTATTTTTTTATTTTCTCTCAACATTTTTGAATATTCAATTAGTATGAGAACAATAATAATACAATCCAACACACTAGTTCAATAATTATTAGCAACTCCATTATTACTTCAAAAGAAATATCGCTAGACAAATTACAAAAATCAATGATAACACATTCTGCATTGAAAGGATTGGTGGTAGAAGAATTGATAGAGTTGATGAAAAGTATGGAAAGGTATGCACATTGACAAGTAAAATTATTTTGTGTCCTCCATCCTTTGGGTATATTTTCTTCCATTGACATCACATAGTTGTCTAATATTGTTTGAGCCTCGATGGGAAGAATTTTCCACCACCTGGTCCTTTTTTCATTTAGATTTTTTCCCCTATGTGGGAATCAATATTTTCTCTTTCCTTTTCTCTCTTCACCCAATAGTATAGACAACTGGTAGTAGTGTGATTCATGCAATTTAAATTTTTCAATTACATTGGATTCACTACAGGATGTCAATAGATCAATATCTGGATGTTTTTCTTTAAAATATTGTAGAACTTTTTTCTCTCATTTTTTGTCTCCTTTTATTCTCCAAAGTAAGAATAAAATGTCTCTACTATTACACCTCCTGAATAGGCCTATTAACCATACATCCCCTGATTGTACTTTATCTCTAGTACTTGATAGTTCTTCATCATTCATTCCTCTAACATCCCTAAATGAATTGGTTGTGAATCTTGCCAATGAATTAGGCTGAAATTTATCTTGATTATCTTTAATAGGTGAACAAGAAAGGCCACCAGATCTAAACAACTCAAATGTTGTAGTCCATTTAGTCCATATATCATCCGAAAATAATAGAAAATTCCATTTGTCGTATAGATTTTTGGTTTTTTCCATTTTGAAAATCAAAAGGCATTGATTCTCAAAGTTCTACATTCAAAGGACAATCATATGTTTTATATTTTTATATAAGGAAGATAAATGTTAATAAAAATGCAATAAAATTAAAATACATTACCCTCCACTCTCTCTATTTTGTTTTTTGTCAATCGGGACATTGAGGACATCCAAGTGATTTCCAACCGATCTAGCTTTTTGTAAAAAAATCAATAAACTTGGTTTCTATCCAAGTTTTTGTTCACTTCATTTTGTTGTTTGCAAATATTAGTAATGGCTTCATTAGTTGCATTTGTAGAAAGAATGTGAGCCCTTCGAAACCGTAGCCTCTTATGTAAAGACTTGTAAGTATCTGAGCCCAAAATTTTTTTTGTGCACATATTGTATGTTGGCCATCAAGTATATAAAATTTAACATCATCCCTTTCCAAGTCTTTTGGATCTTGGAGCTCCACAACCTTATTCAGTAGACTCAAGAAGGGAAGAAGAATTACGTCCCTCTGTGTAGGAATAACATTTATCAACATGGAGTGCACAAGAAGGTCAACATTCTCATCATCTAGGATGATACTGATACTCTGGAGGTGCTACATGGCACCTGGAAACATCAATTGAAAATACTTTCACCATTGAAAAAAAGTAATCAAATTGTTGAATAGTTGAAGGTTCTATTTTTCATGAATATAGTGGTTGCTTTCTTCAACAATGCAACTGATTTAGTATTCTTTTTCAACCCCTGCAACTTTGATCTGGATGGATCGATCTCAATTTAGCCAAATATGTTTCCTCAACATAGTAAACAACTTGGCATGTTTAGGTGGTGAAAGAGAACCTTTTCTATTAAAAAAATGAAAAATGGAAGAGGTTGTATCAGCTCTATACAATTTTTGAGTACTGCAAGCATGCCACTATGAATGTCTTCTACATTTGAACAACCAATTTTTTCATTATCTACTAACAACCCAAATCCCAACCATATATTGAACAAGAACATTGTGTTTTTCTTCTGAGGCCCTTTTTCTCATTTCTCTGAATAAAGAAACATCCAACTCCATATCCAGAATAAGACACTTATTATTTTCATAGTCAATGTGTTTGACTTGAACATGCAGTGTACTCGAATCAACAACTAATGCAAAGGATATAACCATACCGACTTCCTCATGTCCATCATCTATAAAAAAAACAACACATGTCGTTGTAGTAGTTGTCAAGGCCATGGATTTCAACAAACCATTCCTCATCTCTTTTCTTCCAGCACTCAATGCCTTCAATGAATGGAATTTCCAAGAATGGATTGTGACCAATGGAAGACATTTTACCTATAATTGGAGTAGAATATATTAATAATTACTTCACATATGGAGTAATTTTTTTTTCCCATTATATGATAATGAATGTAAGTATTAGCCTTTGTGATCACCAATCTCTATAGTACATTAATTTTTATCATTGGAGAGTAATCAACGTAATGGTTAGTGACCACTAGGCTTTGATCGGACATGATATCTAACCTTCAACTGGTTACTGTAAATCATATTTTGTGGATCACATCATTAATAACAAAAACTATGAAAAATTGTTCTTGACAATTAACACACAACATATTTTGGAAGGATTATCCATTTGTTTGACAACCATCCACATTGTGTAGATAACATGAAAGGAATGTTTGAAAACATAGATGTTAGCGAGAGAGAGGATTTAAGTCGACATATGAATGGAAATTTTTAACATTACTTGTTGGTAATTTACACCAATTGAATGGACTAGCGTAAAGGCCATTAAGATTTAATTTTTTGAATTTTGAGAAGAGTGTGTGAGAAACAAATCACAATAATGGGTTCAATGGTGCTAAGTAGTATTTTTAAACATAAAAATGTTTAGTTGTTCCATAACACATTTTGCAAAGAATAACGTAGTGCCCACTAAGACCTAATGAGTTTTATTTGAAATCAAGAGCATTGGAGTATGCCATAATTCACATCCGTTCATATAAAAAAAATGCTTGCAGCCACGAAGCTCCATTACTAATTGAAAGGAATGACATAAAGACCACTAGGATTTTTGGTTCTTGATTTAAAAAGAGAGATAAAATAACAAATCATTGTCTAGCCTATCGGCCTCAAGGTTCCCACATTACCTCTTGTGGTTGTAACCACTATCTCTACACTTTTGAATCGATATTGTTTTTCAATGACTATAAGTGTATCATATTGGCTTGACTATTCTGATGGAGCCAAGTGTTGCACTACATACCCTTGGGAGGGATGAAGCCTTATATTGTTCTCATAAGATATATTATTTATGTCGTATATAATTAGTTAGGTTCTTATATTATAGAATGCTTAGATACCACTAAGTTGCATTACTAATTGTAAGGAATAACATAGTGGTGGCTAGGCTCAACAGTCTCTTAATTTGAAAAAAGGGACCTCTAAGCTCCATTACTAGTTGAAAAGAATAAGTGAGCCACTAGGCTCAACATTTTATTAATTTGAAAATAGCTATATAATAACAAACAATGGTCTAGCTTAGTGGCCACTAGGCTCCTATGATTACCGATTGTCATTGTAAGCACTATATGTTCAGCTTTGGACCGATATTTTTTTCAATGATAGTAATTATATCGTATTGGTTGGACTTCATGGTGGACCCAATTGTAGCACTACATTCCAACAAGAGGGATGAAGACTTATATATTTCACCTAAAATATATCTTTGTAAATTATAATCCATATTCATTCATATCAAAGAAAAAAATCCCTAAAGGTAGGTAGGCTCAACAATTTCTTAATTTCAAAATAACTATTGAATAACAAATCATGGTCTAGCTTAGTGGCCGCTACGATCCTATCATTACCTCTTGTCATAGTAATCACTATCTGTACAACTTTAGATCGATTGTAATTTTCAATGATTATAATTGTATCAAATTAGTCACACGTTACCTAGTGGAGCCAATTGTTGCACTACTTTCCATCGAGAGGGATCAAGACTTTCTCTTCGTATCAAATAAAATGCTTAAGTGACGCTACTAAGCTCCATTACTAGTTGAAAGGAATAATGTTGTGGCCGATAGGCTGCAAAATTTCTAAATTTGAGAATAGATATATAATAAAAAACAATGGTCTAGCTTAGTGGCCACTAGGCTCCTATCATTACCATTTTCCATTGTAATCACTATTATGTTCAACTTTGGATGGTTAGTGTTTTTCATTGATTGTAATTGTATCATATTGGGTAGACTTCACATGGCATGGACCCAATTACTACACTACATTCCATCGAGAGGCATCAAGTCTTATTTATTTCTCCTAAGATATATCTTTGTAAATTGTAATCCATATTCATTTTATATCAAAGAAAAATCCTATCAACCACTAGGCTCAACAATTTCTTAATTTCAAAATATCCATTGAATAAAAATCATGGTCTAGCTTAGCTTATGGCAGCTACTATGATCATATCATTACCTCTTGTTCATAGTAATCACTATTTTACATCTTTAGATTGATTGTAATTTTCAATGATTATAATGTTATCAAATTGTTCCACACATGTTACCTAGTGGAGCCAATTCCTACAATACTTTCCATCGAGAGGGATCAAGACTTTATATTCTTATCAAAGAAAATGTTTAGCGACCACTAACCTCCATTACTAGTTGAAAGGAATAAATAGTAGGCCGCTAATCAATAATTTTAAATTTGAGAATAAATATATAATAACAAACAATGGTCTATCTTAATCACTAGGCTCCTATCATTACCATTTTTCATTGTAATCACTATTTGTTTACTTTGATCGATAGTGTTTTTCATTGATTGTAATTGTATCATATTGGGTGGACTTTACATATAGAGACCCAATAATGCAATACATTCTATCGAGAGGATTCAAGACTTATTTATTTCTCCTAAGATATATCTTTGTAAATTATAATCCATATTCATTTTGTATCAAAATAAAAATCCTAGCAATGACCGCTAGCTCAACAATTTCTCAATTTCAAAAGTAGCTATTGATTAAAATCATGGTCTAGCTTAGAGGCCACTAGGATCCTTTCATTACCTCTTGTCATAGTAATCACTATCTTTACATATTTAGATCGATTGTAATTTTCAATGATTATAATTGTATCAAATTGGTTGCACGTTACCTGGTGGAGCCAATTCTGCACTATGTTCCATCGAGAGGGATCAAGACTTTTGGTTCGTATCAAAGAAAAAAATTTTAGTGACCACTAAGCTCCATTACTAGTTGAAAGGAATAATGTAGGCACTAGGCTCAATAGTTTCTAATTTGAGAATAGCTATATAATAACAAACAATGGTCTAGCTTAGCAACTAGGCTCCTATCATTATCACTTGTCATTGTAATCACTATTTTTTTACTTTGGATCGATAGTGTTTTTCATTGATTGTAATTGTATCATTTTGGGTGGACTTTACATGGCAGCCCCAATTGTTGCACTACATATTTATCTCATATAAGATATATCTTTGTAAATTGGAATCCATATATACCCCTGAGAGTAAGTGATATTTTTGTAGTTTTGATAAGATAAATCATTGCAACATATAATTCACATCGGTTCTTATCAAATAAAATGCATAAGTGACCACTAAGCTACTTTATTTATTGAATGAAATGACATAGGGTCCGTTGGGCACAACAATTACTTAATTTGGAAATAGTGATAGAATAACAAATCATGATATAGCTTAATGAAATACTAGGCTATATACCAATACCTCTTTTCATTGTAAACACTATCTTTACAACTTTGAGGCACTAGTATTTTTCATTGTTTTAATGCAAAAAAACACCTTTTGGGATTTCAAATTTTCATGCCACATGTGTCATCGTTTTAGTAGTCTATTTATATTATAATATCATGGTTTCATATAGTTTCAAAATATTTTATAATCATTTCTTTATATTTAAATTTCATAATAAATGTGTCAATTATAATGTTTTCTAACTATCAGGTTCAAACTTGCCATGTGGCACAAAGTAATTGGAGAATTATATTTCATTAGTGCACTACATCTAACATTGTCTAGGTCAATTTTGATAAAAATAAAATAAAAATAAATGTGCCTATACATTTATACAATTTATTTCTTTTGTTTTATTATAATATTATATGTTTTATTACGTTTTAACTATTTTAAGCTATAACCAATAACAAAAGGTGTTGTTTTCAATATTGTTTATTTTTTTCGATATCCCACACCTTTTCTTAATGAGTGGTAAATTCAAAATTTGAATTGTGAATTCCCCACATTTTGAGAATTTGAAATTTCAATATTAACACAAATTCCCCACTCTAATTTTCAAATTTTCATATCCCGCACTTTTTATATTTTCAAAATTTCTAACGTGGAATGTGCCGAAAAAAATATTAAATACCCGGAGAACTAGTTTTTAGGGTTTTTTTTTTTTTCTGGTCTTACAGAAAAACAACTCGTGAAATCATAGAACAATACAAGAAAGTTGTAGATTGTAGGGCCAAGTGCAAGAATCCCGGTCATTTTGGCTAGGAACAATCAAGAAGTAATTATAATCTCATTCATGGATTAACAAAAAGGGAACAATCAGTAGTAACAAAAAGGGCACACAAACTAGGGAAGAAAAAGGGTTGCGGAAAAATAGTGCAGATAGTTATTTGATGCAAGTAGACAGTGGTTTAATGACATCACCAAGCATGAAATAATCTCATATCTAAATCAAGGTATTTATCAAAAATATATTATACTAAATGTGCACCTTTTTTATATGGGCTTGTTTCATTTTTCTGTCTTTGATCAGATCTTGTCTTTTTTCATCATTCCAGCCCCTTACTTTTTCTACAAAAACATGCTGCATGGCCCATCTAACTTGCTTACCAGTTCCTTTGATCATTTTTTCAAACCTCCTTGTGCTTACTAGTTCATGTCTTTTCACGTCATTCCAGCCCTACTTTTCCTTAAGAAAATGCACTCTTCATGGCCCAACTCTACTTACCGGTTCCTTCTGATCATTTTTCAAACCTGCCTTGTTCTTCAAGAAAACAAGGAATTTTGTGCCCCAACCAAAGAAAATTTAATCCCTTTTCATCTCTGGTTTTTATTTCATTTGAACGCTTTCAAGTTTCCACCATTCTATGTCCCCTCTAGATTGTTTTTTTCCGATAATGATGGTCAGTCACATAATCACTAGTTTTTAAAATTGTAATGTTTAGCAAGACTCAAAATATTGTTTTGGTATTCATTACATCTACTTTTTTTTCCTTTTATTATGATGATAGAAACAACCTGAGGTAATTATTTCATTGTACATTGTTTATATGGTTTTGCATTGACTTTGTGAGAAGATATTCGAGGTTAACAAAATGGTTTAAAACTATAAAATCATATTAAGTTTTCAATTGTGAGATAAATTTTTGTGCAATGGAAGGTAAACATATTATATATATGCCTAAATTTTATATATTAAATATTTTAATCACTATGTATTTAAATTTATATTTCCTTTTCCGCCTGCTAAGCCATGACAAAAAATCACATAGCTTTGTAGTCATGATGATATAATTCTTTTAAAACAATATTATTAGTAGGCCACATATTATTAGTAAAAAGATAGAGTGTTTTCATATATATTAATTCATTAGGGTTGTTATGGAAGGCCACAATATTATTAGTCTCTATGGAAGGCCACAAACTAATATGTTGAACATTAGGGTTGCTAGCAATTAACACATTAATGAATTATATTCTTAGCTTAGCAGTCTGCTAGGTTATGCTGCAACATATTATTTGGATATTAGTTGTCACTAGGATTTAATAAAAATAAGAAAGCTATTGCAAGCTTAGCGGATGCTAGGGTATAACATAATACCATATTTGTAGCTTAGCTATCGGTAGGTACTCAATAACGGATATTTTGAACTCTTAGGCCACTAAGACACTGCCACATCATAATAGTTTGGAACATACAGTACTAAGATTTAACAAAATAAAGAAAGATATTTTGAGTCTAGCGTCTGATAGGTATTTCCACAACATATTATTTGGAGCTTAGCGATGGTCTAGGATTTCACAAACTAAATTAAGGTAGTATGAAATTAGTGTGTTACTACGTACTGCCACAACATAATATTTAAAAAAAATTTTCAACAAGATTTAACATTTTAAATGAAATTGATTTGAGCTTAGCGGTCGCTAGCCTTTACAATGATGTAATAATTTAAGCTTAGCATTCGTTAGGATTTAACCCATAATATTTGGCAAGTTGTCATAGATGCTTTAACAAATCAAATCAAAAAAAAAAAGGATTTAACACATTAAATTAAGATGAAGAAGAAGAGATAGATGAGGAATAACTTGGGCGCCCTAGCTAGAAAAAGAAAAGGGTAAGCTAGTTTATATGATTGATGATGAAGAAGTAGAGAATCTAGATGTTGACCACACTATAGGTATGCATGAGGTCTTGGATAGTGTTGATGAGAAGGCGCGTGCTTATCATGAGCCTATGAAAATGAAGAAGGTCAACATTGGGACAAATACATAACCTAAAGAGGCCATTATTGGTGATTATTGGTCTGAACAAGAGGTGTCAAAGATAATTGAGCTATTGTGTGACTTCCAGACTTATTTCTACGAGGCTATCACGAGTTAAAGGGAGTGCACCCCTCTTTAGGTGAGATGAGGATCAAGTTAAAGGAAGGTGTGCTCGGTTAGGAAGAGGCCTTACAGATGAATCCTAATTTGTGTGTCAAAGTTAAGGAAGAGATTGATAAGATGTTGAAATATGGGATCATTGAGCCCATTGAGGAATCAGAGTGGGTTAGCCCCATGGTGATAAGCATAAAGAAAGATGGTAGGATAAGGATCTGTGTGGACTACAAAGAATTGAATGTTGTTTGTGTCATAGATCCTTTTCCCACACCTTTTACTAGAGGAGATCTTGGAAGGCATTGCAGGGCATGAAATTTACTCTTTACATATGGATTCTCTAGTTATCATCAGGTGTGTGCATTACTAAGGAAGATCAAGAAAAGACAACTTTCACCACTAAGTGGGGAATTTTTTATACACAATTATGCCTTTTGGGTTGAAGAATGCACTGTAGTATTTTTTTCGCATTGTTGTGCAAGCATTTGAGGACTTTATACACAATTTTTATAGGTTTACTTGGATGATTGGATTGTATATGGTTGGTAAAAGATCACTGTGACAACTTGAGACTCATGTTTGAGAGATGTAGGTAGTTAAACATCTCTTGAATATTAAGAAGTGTATTTTTCTACACCCTTTGGAACTTTTTGGGACATATTATATGTAAAGAAGGTTTGTTGGTAGATCCTACTAAGGTTGCAATTATCTTGGGTTTGGAGGAGCCTACCAATCAGAGAGTGAGGTGCGTGGGTTCTTAGGACATATAGGTTATTACAGAAAGTTCATTAAGGGGTATGCTAATATTTTCATGCCCTTGGAGGAATTGTTGAAAAGTAAAGGAAAGTTCCATTGGAATGAGGCACAACAGATAGCATTTGAGACATTAAAGGAAAGACTTACTTTTGTGCCCATTGTGCTTTCCTTCTTGGGATAAGCCATTTCATGTACATGTTGATGCCTCTAGCATGGCCATTAGTGTCATGTTAGCACAACCTAGAGATGGGATTTTGATCATCCTATTTGTTTTGTGAGTAGGAATTTGACACCAGTTGAGAAGAATTATACAACTATAGAGCACAAAGCATTGTCTATGATTTACGTATTCGCAAAGTTTAAAATATTTTGATGGAAACTCCCTTTTATATTTTATACATATCACATGGAACTTAAGTACTTGGTTAATAAGTCCTCATTTTTACAAGGGTGCATATGTCATTGGATTCTCTTGTTTCAAGAATTTGACTTTACATGGTTGGTGAAAAAAGAAAGAGCAATTTAGGATTAGATCATTTATCAAGGATTAACTCAAGTGAGGATGACACAGAGCATTGAGGACACAATGTCGATGCAAACTATTCAGATTGAACCTACTCACCCTCTCGACTTAGAAGATATTGTTGTGTTTTTACGTACTTGGTGTGAGCCTTGAGGAATGAAGAGCTTAGAGAAGAAACAACTTTCCATACATATCACACCTTATATGTTGATCAGTGGGATTTATACAAGCTAGGTCATGATGAGGTTTTTCGGTGTGTACTTGAGCATGAGCATGAAGCTATTATGGAGGAAGCTCATGGTGGAATTGTTGCAGGAGGACATTATGTGCAAGAAATGCTACCACACATGCAAGATTTTACTAGTTGGCCTTTGGTGGGAAACAATATATAAGGATTGTAAAGAGTATACCAAGGGCATGTGATCATTGTCAAGCACCTTGGAAAGCTTGGGCATAGAGATGAAATTCTTTGAGGCCTATTGAGTGTAAACCTTTTGAGAAATGGGAAATTGACTTTGTGGGTCCTATTTCCCCACCTGACGTGAGGACTGGGTCGTGCTATATTATTACATGTATAGATTATTTGACAAGGTGGGTAGAAGCAATGCCTACAAAGGATTGCACGACAACTACAACAACAAGGTTCTTATGGGAAAACATTATCAACATGTATGGATGTCCATTGAGTTTGACAAGTGATAGGGGCACACACTTTTTAAATGAGACAATCAAGGATATTATTGGTAGAATTTATGGTAGCACACCACAAGACAACACCCTATCACCCACAGGCTAATGGAACTATTGAGGCTTTCAACAAGATATTGGGACATACATTGACAAAGATTTGTGATGTTGGAAGGAAGGATTGGGATGATAAAGTCTCTGTTGTACTTTGGGCATACATGACAACTTACAAAAAAGATTGAACAAGGCCACACCCTTTCAATTGGTGTTGGTGTGAGAGGCTATTTTACTAGTGGAATTCATGTTACCCTCCCTACGTATTGTGCATGCAAGTGGATTAGATGATGAACAAGCACTTGAAGAGCGTATAGTATCGACAATTGATGCAATTGGATGAGTGCACGCACACTATAACACGTTGGATCCTAGAAGAAAGAGAAGGCCGTGGAAGGCATGGCATGACATGCACATTAAGAATAAGTAGTTTGAAGTTGGAAAAATGGTTCTTCTTTATGACTCCAAGTTTACGTGCCACCCTGGGAAATTGAAGGTGCATTGGTTGGGACCGTATGTGGTGACATATATACTTGATTCAGCACTTTCATCAATTACAAAGTGCTAGATGGAACACGGTTTCCCTAGTTATTTCAATGGGAGTAGGTTGAAGCCCTACTATAAATAAGTCTTCTTGGTGTTTGTAATAAGGAAGTTCCAGTTAGAGTAGGATTTGATTTCATGCATTTCTTTTATATGTGTTTCTTTCATGTTGTTATGCTTTGTCAATTTAGTTTATGTTTTTGTTGTAATAAGCATGCTTACATGCATGTAGTTGATTATTATCTATTATATTCATGCGTAGAGGACTGCACATATTTTAGTGTGGGGTGGATGGAAAGAATAAGTGATTGGTGTCTTGTTATAGATTGGTGTGCATTGTAAAATTAAGAGCTCGTTAGAGTGAAGAGGGTTTTGTAGAATAATTCCAAGAAATTTTCTGGATTGAAGACCACACATAGATGGATGGACGTGTAGTATAATGTGAGGGTAGGTGCATGAGCATTGGAAACTACTTGGTATGAGGCACATTGGATAGGTACTTCATGCACATGGAGGTGCATGTAAGGAAATATGTGGCCGAGAAAGTAGTGAGTGTGCCAGAAGGTTATGACCGAGGTAAAAGAGTTAAGCACGGAAGGATACAACACAACACATGGAAGAGCTAAGAAGATGAATTAATGCCATGTGGTGGTGGTTGAGGAGAAATTAATGTGGGGAATTTTGAAAATCCTATAAATTTGGTGATTACAACATTATTGTTACCTTGCATCCTTTGAGCTATCATGATTGAGAAGTGTGACAAAGTGCATAGTGCGAAGAACAAGCTATTGAGTGGTAAACCAGGTGAACTCACAACATGACATTGATAAAGCTCCACATGTAGGTGTGTTTGAGTTTTTCAGGTGGGTGAGGAAGAAAGGTTTGCATAGTTAGGGTTTCACAGAGGCATAGATTTTCTATGGCTAGGGCATGAGAAATTGAAGGGACCCATTGAGTTTGAGGCATGCAAGGGTAAGGAAGTGGAAATTGTATTTGCATGAGCATATCTATTAATTGAGAAGAGAAAATGGCACCAAGGAGAGCTCGGTCATGGAGAAGAAAACCGAGGAAGCATCATAGGAGTGGTTCGTCGAGATGCAGTACCCAGAAGAGGTGATTGAAGGAAGGTCATGGACATCATAATTAACTAAATGCAAGATTAGTGACTTTAATCACATGACTGAGAAAACCTCAAAGATATCAATGCAGAGACCATTTGGAAGACTAATAGGAGGATGGAAGATGGGCATAGGGTTTTGGACAATTTGGTACACAAGATTATTAGAAAGCATCGAGTTATACAAATTTATGATTTATCATTCTTTGGAAATCCCAACCACTTGTACCAGTGGCTGATGTCATGTGCATGCACGAGGATTTCTTTTACTTTGCATGGAGAAGAAGGATGGATTACAACAAAGTTGGTGGAAAAGTCACACGTTTGTGTGACTCTGGTTTAAAATTACAGGTGATTTATCAGATGATGAGGGAGTAGAGGTGATGGACCACCATGTCCACTACTACAAAAGGGGGTCGAGATTTCAATGTTACAATATAGATGATCAGTTTATGGGTAAGGGTAGTGGCGTGGTTAGTCAATTAAAAATTGGGCACCTCAGAGAGGTGGACAAAAGTTAACAAGCCTGATTGCATATATAGCACATAAGATGGTAAATAATACTTACTACAATATTACAAGGTACATCAGTGAGAGAGAGCTTAGTGGCAGAGGTGTGCATCCAGATGATAAAGGTGAGAAGATAACTTGGGGTGCCATTTTACTCTTAATTGTGTTTAGTGAAATTGGTGTGCCAATGGGCCAAAGGAGAAAGTATGGGAATACCCCATGGAAAATAAATCACTTGTTAAGAAGTTCACCAAGTATACATGTCATGGTTCAATTTTGAATACATATAAGGAGTGCCAAGAGAGGTGGTTCAGGAGGATGCGCAAGGCATTTGAGGGAGAGTGGTGCATACCATGTGAACTACCTAGTGTTTTGGATGGACAAGCAGAGTTCATGGTGTACCATCACTTATGTCTGGGAAGATTCTTCATGAAGACATGTGAGAAGAGCCCATGGTGTAAGTTACCATTCACATTTACTACTCATTATTTTAAAGATTCGGTGAATAGGTTACACAATGTGTAAAATTATAGTTTGATGCTGACAAGGTGGACATAAGATATCCATATTCTATGCAAGACATATGTATGGCCCAATAAGGAGGCATATGTGGAGACGATGGAGTCAGACAACATTGACATAACTCCAAAGACTATGGTTGTAGGAAATATTGAGCCCGCGTGCATGTATGTGTACCCTTAAGGTTGTGGTTTAAGGAAGGAAAAGTTGTCACACAGGAGAGGACTTGTCTTTATTAGTCCTCAAAAGGAAAACAAACTATGGGCATGAAGATGCCATGGACCAAACACCCCAAGAAGGAAGAACAAGGACATGAGGGCTTGCAAAATGTCCTTGAGAGGAGAGAGGAAAGAAGAGATCACATGACACTTGATCATGGATGAGATAATTACATGTAAAAGGCGTACATGTAGGGAAGATGTTCAGTTGGCCCCTCACAATCGCTTTAAGAGATCACCGCGTTACACTAGTGTGAAAGAAGGCCGAGGAAGAAAGGAAGAAAAGGTGAAAATACATTCCAGTTAAAGACAATGATGAGGAGAAACCATCAGGTGAGGACACACGATGATGAAGTTTCAACACCCAGCCTTGGACTTGGGGAAGATGAAGGATAGTGGTGAGCACCACAGCTTGACACAGGAGTCCCCAACACAAGCTTGCATGAACATGAAGAAGAGAGATATGTTGGTGGAGATACAAAGATTGAAGATAATGTTGTGCACCCAACCAAGGGACCTGAGGAGAAGAAGAGGTAGAACAAAAGGAGGGTGTTGGAACAAAGGAGCATGTAGGTGAGCGCAAGTGAGCCCAAGGAAGAAGAAATGGTGTAGACATAACCTTGGCTATGTTGATGACACATGACAAAGATAATTCATGCAAGGTTCCAGAGTACTATTGCAAAGGAATGATTATATGGGTGGGAGATGATGGATCCCGAGATGGAAAACACACACCCAAAATAAGTTATCATGGAATATGTAGACTCACATGGATGAGCTTGATTTTGATGTGGGTGAAGAGTCATGTGTCTCTCGGAGGATGAAGAAAGCCCACATTCCCAACATATAACCATCAAGTTAACTTAGTTCTTGATGAACAAGTAAGTAATGCTTTAACAAAGGTATCTGCAGAGGTTGTGCGTAGGAATATAGATAAAGTGACAACTATTCGGAGGACCTGTTAGAGGACAAGAAGGATAAAGAAGAAGAGATTAAGTACTTGACAGAGGAGAAAGAGAGAGTTGAGGTGAAGGCACATGTAGTTCTTGATATGGTGGAGCAGATCGGTGATGAAATTTTGTAGGCGAGGCCGTAGTATGAAGAAAAGGTATCAAATATTTCCATCTTCTTTGCATTACTTGCGCATGTTGGTTCACTTGGTGTTGGATGAGGGTAAAGTATATGCACCGAAAGGCAAGAGGATGTTGCAAAGAAAAAGAAAAAGGATAAAGCTACAATAGCATGCACAAAATAATTGGATATGATTTTCTCGAAAAACATTGAAGGATGAGATGAAAAAGGTAGACACGACATTAAATATGTGTGTAGATCTGAGGTAATAATTAAGACAAGGAATTTGGTGAGGAGAATGTAGTCCTTGTTGTGAAGAATGAATGAGACACTTGGGTGAGGAGAGGTCGAGGTTATTAGCGTAAAAAAGCGTGATGCACTTAAAGCAGCCTAGACCCTCACAAAGAAAAGATAAAGGAAATTGGGAACTTATAGCTCGATGTATGGATGTGATGGATGGGATGATCTCAAGTCTAGCAAACATTCTTAGAGTGTTGTAGAATGAGGGTGAGAACATGACTTTGGATGAGATGGAAGAGTACTTGCAGACATCCTGGAAAAGAAATAAGGCACTCAATGATTGGAATGAATTAGAGAAGAAATCAAGTGAATGAGTACACTAAGTCATTTTGCCTTCAAAAGAGTAGAGTGCCCATGTATTCTTTTTGGGTATATTTTTCATTCATTGAGTACAATCATTCTTTTATTCCTTATTCTTTATTCTTGGAGAGATACAAGGCATGATTACCCATTATCGAGGGTGGAAATGAACTAGTGTGGGGTAATGTTGAATGGAATTATTTTAGCCTAAGTATAGAGAAAGTGCATAGAATAGGGGATGCGTGAAGTTTGAGCGTGTAGGTGTGCGTAAAAGAACAATGGATATAGGGGCCTGAGGGGAAGTTAGAGTTCATGACTTAGCCATTTTGCATACACGGGCTAAGAATGGATTGAGTGTTGAGCATGTTTTGATAGAAGACTTGGAAGACACGCCAAGATATTTTGGGAACAAGTGGAAGATGAAGCGCCATGCGGAGTTAGAGCTAATAATAGGATTAGATCTAGAGTTATTTATAGGAAGTCTATTATTAGAAGCTTGCATGCTTCGTAGTTGCTTTTGTAGTGGCACATGACTATTCTTAGCATGCAACCTATTTTGAGAGTGCATGTGTGTGAAGTAAAGTCCCCACTACCTATATATATATGTATGTATTACATGGTTTAGGATCATGTTATGTTAGAGTTATGTTACTGGTATACTTTGCGCATGACCTTGTGATGATAATTGTGATGTATTCAACTATTGTGTTTTGATGAATTAATACAATGGATCGTTGTGAGTGGATATTGGTTGTTGATATATCTGTTACTAGTTATTGCATGGTAAATCTGATCTTGATCCTTGTTTGATCCATTATGCACTATGGTCAGGTTGATACATGTGTAGCTTATCTTTACTTGTTCATTATGAATATAAAATGATTGTTTGATCATGCTAACACCTTGTCAAAGCTGGTATAAAAGAGGGACTGCGCTTCTTGTGAGCACTCAAATCTATTTGAGTAATGGGCTACCACGTCTAGGGTTTTGAGTAAGAAAAATAGACTACATGATGTAACTTTGTGGCACCTAGGCTTATGTAACTTAGCGGTCGCTAGGCTTATGTAGCTTAGCGGTGGGTAGGCTTATGAAACTTGCTACCGGTAGGTTGGTGTAACTTTCTAGCCGCTAGGATTATTTCACCTAGATGAATCTACTCTTGTGTAAATTAGCGGTGCTAGGCTTATGTAAGTTAACAACCTATACGCTTATGTAAGATAACAGTCGCTAGGATTATGTAAGTTAACAACCTATATGCTTATGTAAGATAGTGGTCGCTAGGCTTATCATCCATTTATGTAACTTAGAGGCCGCAAGGCTTATGTAACTTAGTGGCATGCAATGCCTATGTAACTTTGATGCGGCTAGAATTATTTCACCTAGCATGCTCTTTCATTATATAAGTTAGCGGTCATTGGGCTTATGTAGGTTAGCAGCTCAACCGCTGTTTATATAAGATAATTTACTTGCTAGGCTTATGTGGGGGATCAAATAATAACAAAATAGAAATCCTAAAATAGGAAACCGAAATCTAAAAATCAAGATTTATAAATTGGATTACAATAGTGGTGAAATTGGAATCCAATAATAGCGCTATTGGAATCCAATAATAGCCAAATTGGAATCCAATAATAAAGCGATATTGGAATCCAATAATATCAAAATTGGAATCCAATAATAGTGAAATCGAACTAGAATAAGTCCAATAATGACAATATTGGGTCCAATAATGACAATATTGGAATCCAATATTGCTACTAATGGATTCCAATAATAGTAATAATGGAATCCAATATAGATAAAAATGGAATCCAATATATGCAAAAACGGAGATGGATTTCTTCCAATACTTGAAATACTGGAGTCCAGATTTAGTGAAATAAGTGTTGTATATATATTATGGAGTTTTCCAATTTGTATACATTTTTGAATTGTAGTAAACTCGGTCTTTATTTATCTCTTTCATTGTGAATTGATTGTTATAACACATTAAGCACCATTGTTAGTGTGTTGTCCATCGGGTTGCACCTCAATCCGAACAATGAGAGAAGTTCCCTTCGACATGACCACCGATAATGTAGGTCTCACAATATATATAGAGAGGAAAAATACATTTGTTGAGTAATACCAACTAGATTTATGATTTTTTTATTGAATAGCTCAAGAACCCATACTATTTGACACATTTTATCAAATAAGGTAAATTCCTTATGCCTTCTTCCACATTTTCATCCATGCTTATTAGTCTATTCAGTAACTAGGATGTCTAAGAAAACAATGCTTTTGAATTTCTTCAACATGTGTATATCCTACTCCAAAGTTTATCATTTAGCATAGGTTAGGAGGATGCATAAACAGTTGAGACAATTGAATTTCACATGTTAGATGAATTTTCTTTAATTTTTCCACCGTCGATTTAATGAACCCATTTTGTGCTTAAACTGCAATCATCGAATTCCAAGAGACTAGGTCTCTTTGAGGTATTTTTGTAGACTACACAAATTCTTTGTGAGGTAATTTCTAGGCCTCCCATGCCACCCATGATGTATGCCACATTCTTCCAAGCATCCACTTATTTGATTAATCATTGATTCATCCTCTATTTTCAAATTTTATTTATATAATATTTATTTATTATTAGTAGCTTGTCAGATATATACAAACAATTGCACCTTAATGTGCAATGTCATCTTCAAGGTGGAAGTAAAGGGAACTTTGAAAATAAATATAAGGAACCATGGAAACAAAAGTGTGCACACAAAACTAACTCTAACTCTATCAATTCACCTACAAAGTGAAATTCAAAATCCAAGTACATTGGAACACAATGAACGTGAACTCCGACACGTAGCTAACAATTTTTTTGTAGTTGTTATTAAAAGTGAGAATGTGAAAGAAAAATTATAATATTGAATCTTCAACATTACTTAAAGATTCATAAGAAAAAACACGTGTTACACATTCAATATCATTATGACCCAATACTTTAGAAGGGAATTTTATTTTAATTGATTATATTAGACCAATAAGCAATTACGAATTAGAGATTTTTCCATGCACATTTTCTTGTTGACTTGTGCCTTCAAATTTATGAACTTTTATACTAGTGTGGTCTCCTTGAATAATTATATTATTTATATTCTATTCTTGAAGTGGGGTCTTGGGGTGGTAGCCCCAACAAGGTTAAGGAACAACACCCCCAACGCGGGCATAAATTGAGATTCTCATGCCCTTCAAACCTATTGCTTTCTACATTTCTATGCCAAATATTTGAATTTTGGGATTTGGGAATCGAGAAACAATTTACATTCATTTTACACGTTTTCTTAAAGTCTTGAGACTAAAAATCGCCACTCAAAAAATTAATTTTTCTTTAACAATCCAAAAATCTTATCTAGGGCTTCAAGTTGCTTTTGTAGTTAAAAACATTTGACTTAAGGTTTTGGGCTGCTTTTACAATCCAAAACTTTGACTTGAGGTTTTGGGATGCTTTATCACCTAAATTCCGACAGGGTTTCAGGATGCTTTTATAGACCAAAACTCTAACATGGAGTTTTGGGTTGCTTTTGCAATACTAAGATCTTTGATTCCCTTAAACTACAAAATTGTCTAAGGTCTCTTATTCCCAAAACTTGCAAAACTACGTGAGATCTCCGATTCTCAAATTTTAATACTACTTGAGATCTTTGATTCCTTTAAACCGCAAAATTGTTTGAGATCTCGATTCGCAAAACTACTTTTCCACATGACCTATTTTGTAGTTTTGAAGTTTTTCACTCATTGCAGAAATCTAATGAACATGATTAATCCAATGGTTATCATGTGTCAACGCTATTCTCATCCATGATGCACACTATTGCAAGGTCCCGATAGTATAGGTTACACCTTGATGTAATAAACTTTTAAAAATAATTATATAACTTATAGGCTACTCAAATATGTAATCATGCTAACTTTTATGGTCATATGACTTTATTTATATTAAATTATTGATTTATGACTCCAAGCATTACATGAGGGTTTCAATCAACATAAGAAATAGGTCACATAATTGAGGCACACCATATCTCACTACTACCGTGTTGGGTACATTTTATACAACATAATTAGCTCTTTGTTATCTTAGTGTCGAGACACAGAGGCACCCTTAGGGGGTTGGTTATCTAAACACTCGTGCACGAGCACTTAGGAGAATTACACAAGGCTTGATTTTTACAACAAGGATATGTAGTGCAACATTGGGATTGATTCAACACTGGGAGTCTAACCGCCCAAGGTGATCCAACCTTAAAACACACACACACACACACACATGTTTTTTATCCTCGGTTTCATAATGCTTTGATAAATGGTTTTGCAAGTTGTTAGGTTTCTACTTCATTGCAAGTCATCACAGTTCATCCCAAGGTTGTGTGAACAAGAGCAACACACAACAAGCACCATTTTTAGACAAACGAAGCACCCATAAAGTTTCACGGCTCAACTGTCTCCTAGTCCGAAACCGTGAAGTCATTGTCCTAAACCGTAGACAGCTTTTGTCTAGGTTTTCTGATTATGTATGGCCCCGAACCTACACATTCTTCGATTCAAGAATCTTTTGTACGTAATCTACTACTCCATATCTTCCTATTCCATTGCCACCCGCACAACCAAATCACTCTAGAATCATCCTTAGTGCTAAGTATATCTCTCCTCTCATGTTTTGAGCTATTTACTCATTGTTTAATTCATTTCAAGTTTGAATGCATTATTTTGGTCATGTATAATTGATGTTGGAAGTTAATTAGATCATAATAGTCTACTTGTTGTTAATCCTTATATACCAATCTTATTCTTATCCCATTACAAACACCTAGAATTTAATAAGGGTGTAAACATCGAATAACGAAGGCACAACCTACACATTGCGGAACCAAAGTGAAGACCACCAGGAAGGCCCACAATTGACATGCCCCCGCCAAAGGCAACGTGCTTTATCCTCCTCACCAAAGAAAAGGGAGGCAAGAGCGGAAGGGAAGTCTTGAAATCATGTTAACTTTAAAATAACAATACTACTCTTTATCAAACTCATTGTTAATGAAAGTTACCGTTGTCTTATTTGTAAACACAGATACAAATGTAGGTCAAAAAAGGTGCGCTTGAATTTTGACACTTATAAGAGTTTCTCTCCCGTTAAGCCATTAATTGAGTGCCCCTTACACTTATCGTAATTTAAATACTATCGATTTTAAATTTGTTTCATATATAATCATTTATTATTTTAATTTATTCATAGTTCATATTTTTCAATATCAACCTTTAATTAATAATGAATACTAGTCTTTCTAAAACAACTTATCAAGAATTTAAATAAAGGATTAGTAAGTAACTATAAATTACAAATGTAAAACTTATATTTTATAAGTTATTATTATATAATTTGCCATATAGTAGTTGTCAATTAACTTGTATAAAGAAAATTAACGCCCTAGCCAAAAGCTTAGGGATGCACAATCTATTTCCCTCAATTAAATTGAGATTGCAAGTATATTATTTCCTTTTATTCGGATTTTCTAACATGATTCTTCTAAGTCCTGTATTATTTCTTGTAACTCAGATTTTTAAGTTGGTTCTTTCACAGTATTAATTCTTGTAATCCAGATCCCTCAACCGAATTGTGATTGCCAAATATATTATTTCTTTGTACTGGGATTTTCAAATATGATTCTTTCCACTATATTAAATTTTCAAATATGATTTTTTCCTGTTCTGATACCGGTAAATCCAAAAATACCCATGTAATTCTTAAACAAAGTACGATGGCGGTTGGTTCTGGTTATTTTGGGGGCACAGAGATAATAACGCTTTATCAACATGACTCCACATAACTACAATACAATGATTTCACAGGGCAGCCCATACTCAAATATTTTGCCACCGGCCAGGATGATGGGAATATTGCCATCAAATCATGCTCAGATTTCGCCAAACTTTTCTGGAGATCTCCTAGATTTGAAACGTCATTCCTTCCAGTTCCCATCATATCATATAGGTACCCACATTATAAAACCTTTTCTCTGCCATTGCAACAAATACCCAACAATATTTTCAGGCCTATATCCATTTCTTCAATTCTTTACGGCCGAAGCAGGTACAGAGGAGTTGTTGGAATCAGTGGGTATTTTGTCATATTGGCTTCCAAGGAATTTTTGAGTCTCAATCCATATAACTGTCGCCGAGGAACAATGGGAAGGAAAGGTAGTGGCTTAGGTTAGACTTGCAGAGGAAGAGTTCCAATAATGGAGGAGGAGGAGGAGAAGAAGCCCAATTTCATGTACTCGCAGTGGACGACAGCATCGTCGATCGCAAAGTCATCGAGAGGCTCCTCAAGATCTCTGCTTTCAAAGGTAATTTAAATTTTGTACATCAATCAAACACATTTTTTTTTATAACTTTGAGCTGCTGAAGTTTAGGGCTCAAACGCACCCTATGTATATTGCATTCGCTTAGATTACTGCCCTGGCTACTATAGGTTCTCACTACAAAGTCCAGTTTGCCAATCTCTGGTAGGTGTATACCCATCGGTAGCTCACAATCTACCCTGATGATCCCTTAAAAGTATCTGCACTCAATCCAAGATACAGCCCTAGCTATCAGAGACATTCACTAGGCTCTCACCCCAGCTTGCATGGGAACATACCTTCTCAAATTATCCCTTCGCTACTTGAGACACTGGGCTCTCCTCTCTGTTTGCAATCTCTACCAGGTGGATCCTCATTTGTGACTCACAAGTGATCCTGATAACCCAATAAGCATACTTGCTCAAATCATCCTTACAAGCATCCTGCACTCGTGACTCAATCCATGGTACTAGCCTGGCTACTAGAGAGACGCGCTGGGCTCTAACCCTGGTTTTCGATCTCTAGCAGGTGGATACTCCATGGTAGCTCAGAAGCACCCTGGATGACCTTAGGAACACACTTTCACAAATTATTCTTACAAGGATCCTACACACCCTGGCTATTAGAGACATTGGACTCTCACTCCACTTTGCAATCTCTAGCAGGTGATTACACATCGGCAGCTCGCAAGTGATGCCGCTGACCCAATAAACATATCTCTGCAAATTATCCTTACAAGTATCCATCAAGGTTACTACCTTCGTACCATTGCTGCTAGAGACACTCACCAAACCCACCCCAATTTGTTATCTCTAGCAGGTGGGAACTTACAGTCACAGCTCGCTCACAAGCAATTGGGATGACATACCTTCTCAAATCTCAATCACCGTGGTGGGAGCATAACTTGGCTTAAACGTTACAGAATTAGGGACATTTTTCAATTCACTAAATCTCATCCATTGAGGTAGGCCGTACCAGGAATGGTGTGTTGTATGTTACTCAATATAGCACATTTACAGTTGTTAGAGGATTTAAACATGAGTCTTAGAGCATGGTCCCATGCTGGGGGCTACTGCTCCTATTTATTTGGGAAATATGGTCCCATGCAAAAAAAATTTATCGCTGCTGCCAAAACCCAACAAAGTCCCTGAAATTTCTCAGCAGCTATAACTTAGGGAGAGGATTTCCAGCCCCACAAAGCAGCTAGGGGCACAAAAATAAATCTGCTGCTTAAAATTTTTAGGGAGCTTTTTTGACACTTGGCATTTAGTTTAAGCTTCCCTCTCAATTTTCCATCCAAAAGTTTATTTTGGATTCATGGGACCCTATTTTTGCTAGTGCTAAAGCTTCCTATTTTATCTCTGCACAGAAAAATAAAAAATCATGGGACCCTATTAATGCTAAAATATCCTAATTTTTCTCTCCCTCAGCTGCTCAAAATTTTTAGCTTTCCCCTTGCATGGGACCATGCTCTTATGAAATCCTATAAATTTAGCACTTAAGCTTGTTGCAGTGTAACTTATTGCAATTGCAGCCTCCTTCCTCTAGTTCGGAGGTGGTTCGATGGAGGCGGCTTCCTATATTTGAGAAAATGTGGAAGTATTTTCCAGTTTAGTGGTTCCATAAATTTGTAATTTTCTTGTACTATGAAATTTAAGATGAGAACTTTTAGGAACTACATGCAAACAGGTAGTCCAGATTTTTATCAAATTCTAAATTCTCAAAACAAAAATTATTAATGTTGCATTGTGGAGAATAAGTCCCTAAGCTGTTGGGGTAACTTTTAGCGCCCCCTTTTGTAGCAGCTGAAAGTTTTCCACCTCAAAATCTGGATCTCCTATTTTATAGGAAAGATTCATTTTATTCCTGTATCCATACTGTTTCAACTTTATGGGACCATTCTCTGAGTAAAAACAAGAGCCCAAGCTCCCTCCATGGAACTGCATAAAAGAAATTGCTGCTCAGATTTTTGTGCTGAAGATCTTTTTTTTCTTTCTGCTTTTTTTTTCCGTATAGGTGCAAACACCTGAACAATAAAATGTAAGCAATAGGCCCTTCCATGGGACCATGGCCTAGTCTAATCCTTCCTTATGTTTATGCATTAATTTTTTAAGGCTTTCAAATTTAATTATTATTATTGATGCATCTTTTACATTTTAAGGCATTGAAGACCGATGATTGTTCGGTCCTTCCGGATGCTTATTCTTGGTTGAATATTATTATTTCAGTAACCACCGTGGAAAGTGGAAGAAGAGCTCTAGAGTTCCTTGGCTTGGATGAAGAGCACAATTCCTTGAACATTGATGTATGCAGATTTTACCAATCCCTAATTTGTTGTTACATTTCATTTTCATTTGGAATTAATTGCAAGGCCTAGAATAGAGTAAACCCTAATTTGGTTGAAATCGCCATCCCTCTTTTATTGATGCAGGACCTTAAGGTTAATATGATAATCACAGATTATTGTATGCCCGGGATGACTGGCTATGACCTGCTTAAGAAAATCAAGGTATTTCTGATTTTGAATTCCCCTAAAAGGCAATGCCTATGGAATGTTTTTTCAAGTTGCTGATTTAATTTTCATCCCCTGCAGGAGTCCTCAACATTGAAGGAGATGCCTGTAGTCGTCATGTCTTCTGAAAATGTTCTGGCTCGAATTGACAGGTAAGAGCTACAAGTGTTTTATTGTATTCTTTTGGTTTGGTGAATTGCTCCCTCAAGGTAAAACCTTCTGCTTATGTTGGCTTCTTCTGGTGAGGTACATGGCATCCATAATTGTTTGTTGTATATTACACAATTTAACACTTTCAACATTCCTTCCAGCCTCCAGGGACTTGAACCTGTGGCTGCACTATGAAAGTTCCTTTATTTACCACTCGAGCTCATCACATTGACAAATTTTGCTTTAGTCTTGATCCTCAGTTCCATGGATTAGTTTTGGAAGTGGATTCTGATCATGTCAAATTGAACCCTTGGACAGATGTTTGCAAGAAGGTGCCAAGGAGTTCATACTGAAGCCTGTAAAGCTATCAGATGTGAGGCGATTAAAAGGTCATATTGTGAAGGGTCATTCAAAGGAACTGCAGCATAATCCTATTTCAGCAAAAAGAAAAGCTAAATCTGATAAGCACGAGAACCTACTGGAACAACCATCAGAGAGAAGGTGTAAAATTGGAAAGCAGTCTGTTGCCTAGACTATGATACACCCAACTGTTCTTGTACTAGCACATCTGAAAAGATTTTTTTCTGGTTAGGTATGTTGTAAGTTGTAACCCTCACCCACCATCGTCCAAATACAGTTGCACTGTGGGTAGTGCGTTATCAATGTATAAACCCAAGCCATCATCATGGCAATTGCTTGGCCTTGCCACTAGACCATGGCTGCTCGACATGAGGCTTGGAAGACCTATGGGAAGTTCAAGAAAGGTAGTGAATGTTCAGGTTTTGATATTGATACCCAGGTAGTTAAGGAATGCCAAGTGGACAACATCTAAGATCCGGGGTCGGGGGATGATGGATTGTTAAAGGGTCTAAGGAACCCATGTGTCCGAATATCAGCAGAATGGAGAGGGGCTAAGTTTGACCCAATCCCACATTTTCAAAAACAAAGCTTAATAGTTCCGTAGCAGCAATGAATTGTGGAAGGACAACTGACATCAAAGGAAGAAGAGAAATCACTTACTCATTTTTTCGTAAATTAAAAAGAGAAGACCGCAAACAATGTCGACCCATGATTCATCTATGATTAAAATACAACCTACAGAGATTGTCATGTTTAAATCATTTGCTTTTTGTTTTTATGAAAAGTATTTGAAAATAAATTGCAGTGTGGTTGCACCACCAATCGAGAATTTTTTTGTTCTTTTAATAAACTTTTGCTTAGTTCTTTTGATCAGAGGAGATGAAATCTTCCTTCGTCTAAGATCTCAATAAAAAAAAAGCATAAATTATGATGGAAAGAAATGCAGTCTAAGAAAATTCTGAATGGGATTGGCCCAAACTAACGCCAGAGCATATAGAGAGATTGGCACCAATCTGGTCTCAATATGGTGGTGCCAAAATGAAAAATCTCTGAAGGAAGAGCATTGTTACAAAGGAAGATCAGTGTTACCTTTGTATTGCTATTCTATGAATTATGTTAGCATGTTATATGTATGAACAAGAAAATTGAACTTAAAAAATTCCATCAGGAAGGGAAGAGGAAGAAGAAATTGCTTTTGCTTTAAGATTCCTAGTTGTATGAAATCAGATTTCATTATATCAATGAACTGTGTGGAAGGAGTCATCTGTGCATACATTCGCCATGTGATAAGAAGTTAATAAATTGATTAAAGCAAGAGCAAGGATTAGTTGAGGATTCACCGAGTTAGCTGGTACTATTTGTCCAACTCAGTTGAAACTTGCTGGATTTGTTATCCAACCAATTGCAATAGTACTTTCCTTCTCCTTGGACAGTGTGCTGCATCATTATACATATGATGGTGAGGAGGATGTTGAAGAAGATGGACTTTTTGTTAGAAATGATCAAACTGTACATAAATGCTAATTACAGCCCCTTCATTTCTATCTTCCAAAACTGATCTTTTCAACTGATTTGGTAATAGAGTGAAGGGGCGGAGTTTATTGACAAGAGAAGGCAAAATCAAATACGGAGAGGAATATAGCACAACTAAGAACTCATCACTCAAAGAAATCAGAAAATTATAAAACCAAATTGAGGATAACAAGGCAAGTTGAACTAATAGAAACCTGCAGCAAGAGTGCAACAGATAGAATGAAACCACACGAGAATTCCTCAATTAAAGTTGCTGGATTAAATATTCTATACCCACCACAGGAATTTCTGTGTGGGTCATAGTTACCTAAATCCAATTTTTTGGGGACGGCAGACATGGGACAGCTATTAAAATAATATATAAGAAATTAATATTTGAATATGTTAACTTTATTTAATGAAATTTAGGGATTTAAACTGTATTTAATGTATTTTAGGTACTTTCAAGGTTATAATTTAATGTTCTCGGTGAAAATAACAGCTTTTTAAAAGTAAAAACACTATCAGAAAACTTATAAAATATTAACAAAAAAATGGGACATCCCTCCAAAGCCCCAAACCCTTGAAACATTTGGGATGACGTCAAAATCTAGGGACGTGTCCCCGGGTAACACTGGCGTGGGTTGACCTTGTGGTTCAAATTTATCAAGAAATCAATTTAAAACCGGATGAAACCGAATTCCTTCTACTATAAGCAGGATTTTGCAGATCTCTTTGTTCCCAAACCTAGGATATTTTATGCATATGCATTCTATTTAACAAAAATGGGCCTATATACAACACTTCATATGGCTTTAAAGCATAAGTATTCCATTGCTCTGAGTCCCTCAACACCACAAGCAAGGAGACATATCAGGGATACTTGGCATACACGTGCTTTATAACAGAATACTAGCTTACAAGAGTGACCTCAGTTAGAGTTTATGTAGCAGAAGGAATACTAAGATCAACAGCTAAGCACGTATCCACATAAAGCATCAAATTCTGAAGTGGGTACACGATTTCATCGACTCTTTACACAAGAACATGAGATATCCTACTCAACACATCCGTCCTTAAAATAAATTCTAGTACATCTGCCATTACTATATCTCTCATATGCTCTTCTCACTATATCTCATACCACTTCTATTATACTTATCTCTATCATCCTATATGAACTCAATATGATACAGCAGTATATATAATGCTTCAATACAATACAAATGCAAGTTCATAACCTTTCGTCATGCCCTCTCATCATACAAGCCAGCCTGAACCGCTAGTTGGTACAGGTCAGAATCATCAATCCGATGCAGGGGCATTTTGAGACTCCACGGTGTGCAAGGTGGCGAGAAGACTCCTATGAAGATTCCTGTCAACAAAAGATCAAACAAGAGGGAAGAATGACTTTCAACATTTCCCTAATAGAAGCTTTTGAAGAGGAGGGAAAAAGATTCAAAGAAAAATGTTTAAAACAGAAAATTTAACAAGACTGAATAAATACGATGACTAATTGCAAGCCAAAGAATGAACAAAATGATACCAACAATGGTTGTACCTTACATCTCTCAATGAAATTAGCCTGTGCTAACTTCAAATTGTGTAAACTGTCCAGCCACATCATATATATGAAGAATAAAACCCAATGACAGCTACAAATACACTTTGGAATCCTCCAAAATTCTTACATAGCTCTGCTATAAAGTTTCCCTCCACAAAACTTGCATGAATGAATGGACAGGTTTTCCAAATATGTGAAGGATCTTTTTGTGCTTCATCGATGCACCCTCCTTCCTACCCTTTGCAGCAAATTGAAAATTGTCTTGTTCAATCTGCAAAAGAGCTGCAGACGTCCTGTTCCATTGACTGAAATTAACTTTCTTTCTCCTCCCATGATTGTCTATTTGGATTGTTTCACATTTTTAGCAAAAATCTCCCAAATGCAATTATGACCTTGTACAATCATTCAAACCTGAAGCACATAATGATAACTGGATCTAGCTCAGCAAGAACAGGGCCAAATTAAAGGCCCTACTTTCAATTTTAAATTTTTTTATAATGGATGTTTCAACAACACAAAATTAAGGTTAAAAAGGCTTCTTTTTTAAAGAAAATGTATAAGTGAGCACCATTTAATTTTATGTTTAGAGTTTTACAGAAAATAAACAACACTTATTAACTTCATCCATTTTAAAACTTGTCAATGGATTTTTTATTTTGAATAAATCACCAAAAAAAAAAAAACTACAAATGAAAAAAGAAAATTCAATAGAAAAAGACATAAAAATTATTATAGGTAATTATCTCTTCATATACAATATATAATATATCTATATTTCCTCTATATATATTCCTACAAATATTTTTTTATATCAATGTTTATTATATATGTTTAGGATATAATTAGTTATTAATAGGTCTTAAAACCAATATAATGTTGGTATATTACTCATAAATGCTATGAACAAATGAAAGTATGGAAGAAAGAAAGAAATAACAATATGGAAGATATAACTTTAAAAAATTACAAAAATGTATGAAATAAATTGGAATAAAATTATTACCTACATAAGTAAAAATAATTTCCCCTTTTAAATCTCTCTTAACAATTCCTTCCAAATTGATTATGATGAGGAAAATTCTTTTAATATCGTGGTTTATGGTGATTTTCTTGATTTGTCTAGTATATAATAAAACACCAAAAACATAGAAGACAACATGATTTTAATGATACTTAAGCTAACAGAGTGTAATGTCGAGATGAATGGATGTACAATGGACGTAGGACTCCTTCAAGCAAATGAAAGAACTTTGTGATGCAAAAAGACAACTAAACCTAGATAGATATTAGACAAGAAGATAATTAATTGTCTCGGCAAAGGTCGATCCTAGGAACCAATGGGCTTCCTCGAAGGGTGTCAACTCATTTTGCAATTAAGTGATAATGATATTAAGATAATTGACAATGAAGGAATGACTAGAATTCCATAGGGATAGAGAGATCTTGTTCTGCGTGATAGATAGCCCAAGCAAGGGCTACTGATAATCTCAAACTCCTCAAGTAATCGAACTAGAACTATTTAGAACGTTTCGTTCTTCTTGTATGACTTCGAGTTGATTTTTGATGTCCTCGATGTCCGTGTCAAGGCGTATAGCACAAAAGCGTTGAGTTCGTGTGCGATGTCGAATTGCTCCCAAACGAAGGGTTGTTGGATGATGGGAAGGTTGTATATGTTTGTAATTGGATGTTTCAGGACTTGATGCAATCATCTACAGAGAAACATAGCTTGAAACATGTAGATTAGACATGAAACAAATTGATATTGACAACAAATATAATAAATTTCACATCCTAAATCCTCGAGTAGATGTCTTATTATTTAATTATAATAATTGGGTACTTTTGCCATGTAGATACTTCTCATGAGAGTGATTATGACTATATGAATATGTTTCAAATCTAATTATGATTTGGAATATGATTTTACAAGAAGGTAGATTTTAAGTGAATATGGATGAATATATTACGTTACTTTTATTTTTGAAATTATCTAGAAGGAACATGAATATGAACAATTGTTTGATTATGTATTATGTGATTTATTGTTCTAATCCTAACACATCTCTTGTTTGAGCCGTGTTGAGTGTACATAGGCATTCACCCTTGTGACAAAGGGAGTATCATTGGGAAGACACAAATAGATATAGAACACGATATGGTATGAGAGATTGTACAAAGTGAATCTATCCTATTAACCTTAGGATTAACAATGTCTAAACCTTCAGGGAGAACAATGAGAAATCAAGGGTAAGTTGGTTTAATTTGTTTGCATAATCTTATATGGATATGTAAACACTATGTGTTGACCCGTGGAGCTAGCGCCCTTGTGTTAATCATAGTGACTTGTCCGAGACCATGTTTAAGTTTCATCCCAATAGGTAGGTGAATGAAATCACCACTATACTCCATATATCATCATCAAAGCAAAGGAATCCAAGATCTAAAGAATTAAACTATCATTATATTTAAGAAAATAATTTCTTTTAAATAAAATAAAATAGTTAATTACATTAATCAAATTAAAATTGTGACTTTGTCACAATCTATTGATAATAATGATAATAATAATTATTTTAGAAACCTCATACTATTCAACATATTCAATTGTAATAAATTTAGTACACCTAGAATAAGGAATGGGCAATAAATGACATTTAACATCATAAATAAAAATATGACAGTCTTCCCATAACATTGAATATATGACACTAGCATTGAAAATATTCAATCAATTCTTTTAATACATTCAACCACATGCACCATTGCGGAAGATGGACCGGTTGAATTTAAATAGAGGTTTCAAAATAAAGGAAAAGACCTAAAAAAATATGTGTTGGAGGCTGGTATTTTCGGAAGGAGCAGAGTGTTATAGGACCTAAAAAAATTGTGCTAGAGAATTGGTATTTTGAAAGAAGTTGGAGTATTCTGATTGACCAAGAAGAAGGTGCAAGCTTTACATTTGAGCAACAAAACTAATTAAGGTAATGCAGCAACCATGGATTCTTTTATCTCGCAACTCCCTCTAATAGAAAATTTATATAATTATGGATTCATTTTCCTCCCTATTTCTATATCATTTTTTTGTTTAAATAATTTTATTTATCCCAATGCTTCTTCCATTTATGACTGTATAATATCTCTTTGTTTGGGAATTTAGATTCTTACGTAGTTTCTTTTATTTATGTTTGGGAACTTATTCTACCATATTTGAATCTAGAATATAATTTTCAGCGCTACTCACAATAAATTGATTTTTCTTTTAATTTTAAATATTAAATTAACTCGTAGTCAAAAATAGAAATGGATAAGTGATATATTTATTTATTCTATTTTAAATAATTAAAACCAACATCTAAATATTACAGGTATCTATGTTATAATAAAAAAATATATATATATATATATATATATATATATATATATATATATATAGTTTTCCTTATGAAAATTAAGGTTAAATCTTTTCCATCGCCATTTTCCTTATAAAATTATTCTTTGATAAAACATTTGCTTTGCATTTAGGCAATGCCCCAAATATTGAAATCCTTTTTGTAAAGTTAGGAAGAATATATGGTTTAACCTATCTAATTGTTTTTTTAGCCACAAATTTAATAAAGGAATCTTCAGGTATAAATTTAAATAAAGAAATCAAATAAGCATGTATTTAATAGCTAATGTCCATCCCTTCATATGAATAACTCTTCAACCAATAGCTTTAGCATTCAACTTTGAGGATTTATTGATGTTAAGAATATATAATATGAGAATTACTATTTCTATTAAAAACCCAATCCGTAATTAGATAATTTTAATGGCGGTATAAAATATATTTTTTACTAGCTAATTTTTTAATGTGTGTTATTTTTTGTAGGTCATTATACAAGGCAATTTGATTAATATTATTAAGTATTAGGTGTAGTGATTGATTATGACTCATGTTATTTTCAATTTTAAATTTGCTACCATTTAATGGTCATTTAAGATGGTTTGCTCCTACAAAGAAGTTAATAGAAAATTATAATATCTAAGTCAACAAGAGGTAGTCTGAAGGCTACGTTGGAGGTGGTCCTCCTACCAACATAATGATTGACTATGCTCACTTTGTGAGTATGTTTGAATCAGTAACAACATGATCTTCTTACTACTCTTTTTCTTATTATATTTACT